>JAQMYM010000019.1:331053-347075 GCA_030014255.1 Parauchenoglanis ngamensis
AACGAGGCCTAGGGTTCATTTTGAGGGCATATAACAAAAGAATAAGGTTTTAGCAAAAGTTGGACATGGTGAGAAGGTAACAGGGCTGATGTTACATCCTCCAGTACTGAGCAGCTTTACTGTCTATAACTGCACTGACGAGTCACTTCACCTGCGTGGGGGTTGTTGTTGTAGGTTACCATGGAAACCCGGAGTGGCATTTCAGTGGTGTGTGTATTCTCATATCGACCAAGTGGAATGGAATATTCACGAAGCAACAGAAACAGAGCTGGATGAACTCATATTTTATGTTAAATGTGGGGGGTCCAAACGAATAATTATGACATGTGGGGGGACACGCCCACCTCAGCTTTAATGGCGGCGACGCCCGTGAACCAAACCCTCGTTCAGATTAGCAAGTTGCTAATGTCACGTGTGAGCTGACTCTTATGGGTTTTACACACATGAAGCGATACACTCTTCGCTCATCACTTTGTAGCTGATAGTTGGTTGCTAGTAGACGTACCAGGTTCTGCTTGCCTGGGTATCTCTCTTGTATATACTGGCCAGCCAACGCTATCCTTGCCCATTGGTAGTCGCCTCAACTGCCTCGCCTCAAAGTTGAGATTAGATTAACTTGGTACCTGCCCACTTTGCGTCACCAACGGTTATTTAACCTTTCATCGCTACAAGTCACCGAATTTCATTGACATTCCATGGTCTCTGGTCGCCACATCACTGCTAGTCTCCTCACGTGTGTTACGCCTTTTCGATTTTTGCCTGTTCAGATTTTTTAAATTAGTGCTTTATAAGCATTGCTATGCTTTTGTTTTCTCATGACTGATACTCTTGTTAACCGTAGGCTACACACTCACCTGAGGTACCTATGATCTTTGATATGTCTTTACAAGCATTATTTTTCCTCATAATGTACAGTATATACCCCTGTACACATTTGCATATGACAGGATAAAATGAAACCACGCTTATAAACCGCGTTTCCGTTGGAGAACTAATAACAGGTCGGAACACATGAGTCCTAGGATTGATTTGGGGAATAATTCAAGTCAGTCGTTTGGATTAGTACGATACGATTTAATGATTATTAATGTTTCTATTGTTAGCTAATGTTAATAGCGTGTGATATTTTTCAGGACTTGTAACTAATATTGAAAAGTTAAAAAGTTTTGATAAGTTAAATTAGATCCAAGGAAGACATAGAAAGTTGATGAAGATAAACACAGGGCACCTTTTCCTAGTCACTATTCCACATGAATTATTTTGAGTAAATTCTCGTTATCCAAAGATTTAGATAATATGAATACCACTTCACACATATTTGTCCCTGTTTCACAGAAAGTGATTTTTTGTATGTTATTGTGTGCAAAATAGTCAAAGACTAACAAATAAAATAAAATTAGAAAAGAATTTAGTATTAAATCATACTGTAGATTTAATATACTGTTATGTTACATTTACAAGAAGCCAATTACAGACTAGTATTCAAGAGCGTTTCTAAATGTCTAAACAACATAACAGTTCACTACTTTATTAACTCTGCATCTGGATCTAACCCTGAACTATTCAACTAAACCCCACTAAAAGATTTTTAAAGAGAGACTTATTTTATTAAGTGCAAAAGCACTTGAGTTAAGATAAATAACTTCAGAGTGAATGTTTCATCCCTGAATCAGATACTCTGCATCCAAATAGGCCTGTTTTTATCGCTTGCCATAAAAAAATCAGTCTTGTCCTGCCACAAACTGCAAAACTTCCATGATTCCCAGCCTGATGTGATGACGTGTTTAAATCTGACTGGTGGCATCATCGCTTTTCCTGTGAATGACAGACATTTTATAGACTTTACTAATTAGACATTATTCACAGATCTATAAAGCTATAGAATATGTTGTGGAGATGCCTGATTCCATGATCTGGGTGTTTTTATCCCACTGCGTAATGCGTGAATGCATTCAACAGCTCACGCTCGGAACATCCTTTTCTACGTACGAGTCGTCCTTTATACATTGTACATTTCAGTTTCGTTCCCTCAACCCCGTTCCCCGAACACTTTCATCACTATGAAATATTTGGAATGTTCCACAAGCCACATGTTCAATCGGAATTTCCTTAAATCATGGGAAGAAGAAAAGTAAGTTGTCTCATTTTTTTTATTTTCAATGATACTGTGATACTCACTGATAAGGTCATAAGGTCATGAAAGCAATTTTTACAACTCTATTATCCAAATTATAGAGTGAAATTAAATTATTAGTTAAATATAATAATACGAAGT
The DNA here is from genome assembly GCA_030014255.1 of Parauchenoglanis ngamensis. Taxonomy (NCBI): domain Eukaryota; kingdom Metazoa; phylum Chordata; class Actinopteri; order Siluriformes; family Auchenoglanididae; genus Parauchenoglanis; species Parauchenoglanis ngamensis. The sequence continues at coordinate 333,329 of JAQMYM010000019.1, forward strand.
TCATTACTGGAATGTCTGGAATGTAATAATGCCATTAGCATGGATGCTAACTTATCATTTTGTGCATTTCCTAACTCTCAAATGTCTTACTCATTCAACAGCAAAATGCAGCATAGACAGTTTGTAGAAATGAGACTGTTGCACATTTTCGGTGGTTAAATGCACGTTTCCATAGATTCAATGCTAAAAATGTTTTTTTTTTAAATACTTTCTTAAGAGTCAGTGGTACCACTAAATGGCAACACAGTCATGGAATCATCATCCAATTTTTATGAGACAGTGTAACTAAAATGTCACGTCTAATTCAGAGTAAAATTAAAAACAAATGTAATTAAAAAAAGATGCAACTCACTTCTTTTTGCCGCATTTATCATCTGTGGGAGAGAAATGAAATGTTTAGCTTAGATGACAGTGGAAAAAAGGTGTTGATCACCCAAATGCCAAAAAAAACCTCACCTACAAATAAGATAAATCGAGAAGTAGGAAATGAAACTTACAAAAAAGGACTACAAAAGCTCCTATTACGAGCAGGACTGTGAAGATAATGCCTCCAATCCTCAGCCTGTCATAGTCTAGAAAACAAAATACAAGGAAGCTAGTTAAAAACTCAGTTGTCCCAAATCTTTTTTAAATTTCGGTAATTACACAAGGCACAAAAAAGGGAAATACTCACTGTAAACAAACGGATCTGCACACAGAAAGTGGGAGGACAGACACAAAATGAGCGTTAGCCACAAAATAAAAGCTTAAAATGCAAGTTTCTGTTTTCAGATACAGAAAAAAAAAATCATGTTGTTGGTCAGAACTGTGGCTCGACAAACAAGTCAGACAAGAAAGAGAAAAATGAATGCATTTGCTTACTTGCTTCAGCTTCACTGAAGAGTGCACTGAGAACTTGGAGGAAATAAAGATGTAATTATATTGACATTCTGTGTTTAGACTGAAAAATATTGAATCACTCAGAACTATTTTTAACCATGAAAATTTTTTTTTTTTTTTATCATCTCATTATTTTACGAGAATTATATTAAGTGAGCAAATGGAAATGGAAATACAGAAATATATAAACACAGAGATTTTTAAAAGGAAAAAATGTTTATACATAAATAATAAGCGGCATAAATCTGACCAGGCAAAGGCAACAAAGGGTTACTGTTGCGTCCGAGAATGTTATTACATCATTAAATACAAGAGCCAATCATGCTCCAATATGCAAATGAGGCACATTTGCATATTTATAGAATCTGGATTGATTTAGGCATCAGTTTTGTGTGATTTTAAAAGTATTAATTATTATATTAACAAATATGACTCAAGAAAATGAAAAATGAAGCACATCTGCAACATATCCTGATTTTGATTTCATAAGGTTCCACCTGCTGTTTCATCTTAACCCAGATGGAACATTATAACAGGAAAGTTGTGATATATAGAGATCGTGAGATTGGAAATGTATTTAATGTTAAAATGAACCTTTATGTATGCACACGTCTGTAGGAAGTACTGGGTCAAAATATTTGATGTGTAAATGTATAACTCATAAGTGTGATGTGTCGTGTGTTATTTTGAACACAAGAATTTCCATCAGACGTCCTTCAGGCCTGTAGGAAATGCCCTAGACTCGACCTCTGAACTGAACACAGCACACACAGGCAAAGCGTCTGGGTTTTTATTCTTTTTACCTGTCAGGAGAACGAGCAGTGCGAAATGCCTCATCTTTCCCGGTTCCTGTCTTCTGACATAAAGAGAACACAGATTAGTTCACAAAATTGCATATAATCAAAAATGAAACCTTGCTAAATGTGTGCAGTGACTAGCGGTTAGCTTTAGCGTTATTCTGACAGGAACACGGCTGACTGCAGAGACTATTTTGGAACGCGAGCAGTAAGAGTGACGGTGATAGATGAAGATTTGAGGAGTCAGGAATGTACGCTGAGTAGATACAGCTGCAGAGGCAAGCTGAGACGCATCAGCGCTCGTGTTTTGACAGTAAACATTAGAACCGTGGGTCAGCGAGCACCAGGGTACCCTTGGCCTGCCCTTGGAGTCGCACACGAGGGCTGTTTTGGAAACTTTTAGCCTCCCTTTGACTTTGTTAGAATTCACTTTTTACCACCGCTGACTTTTACTCAGACTCATTTATGTGCATCTTGGAGGAACTGAGATTTGACATTTAACAATTCAGAAGTGCTGACTTCTAATTTTCACCTTGATTATATTATTGTTATTGTGAGGATTTTTCCCCCCAGAAATTTCAGTCATGCTCTCAAGTTGTTTTTTTTTTTTTTACATATGAAAAGTCACAAGAGTTTGGGCCAGGGTTAGGCTTCGGATCGGGGCGGAGTTTGCACCTGCACCAAGTGGATTTTATTAAATCACAGTCGCTCATTCAAATTTGTGTAATGTTTAAAAGGTTTGGGCACAATAGCAGTTATCATGACATGGTAGAGCGAGCATTACATTAAACACTCTCTCTCTCACTGTTAACTTTAACTTTGTGTCTTTATGAAACTAAACCAGAAGTAATGTTATTCTCTAACAACAGGAGGTATTAATAGTACAGACAGTACAGTAGAATTAATAAACACACAAACTGAATCATTTATATATCTTTATCAACTTACTTCATAGCTATACAAATGAACTTGGATGTTATTTTCACCTTTAGGTTGCTTCAAGCGCATATAATCATTTCAGTTAATCAGTAAACATTTCTAATAGTATTTCTACTCAATTCCAACACTGTCACATATCATGACCCCTGAGGTCAAGTCATTTTTTTGCACTTGAGCTTTGGAACATATTATAATGCAAAATAAATAACTTCTAGAAAGAACAGATTTTCTCTCACCTTGTTCCGCAGGATATGATGTCCTTCAGGTGAATGATGAGTGGATACGTTCTGGATGCGACACCCAGGAAGTGCACATAGACATACCTGTCTTTCCTTTTACCTTGGAGAAAAACCCCTCCTTATTGTGTACACATAAAACACGTGACATCAGATCTGTGTGTATGTCTGTGTGTTATAGCTGCCCTGCATCAGCACTGTGTTGTGCCCTAAGCACTCTGGGTGTGTGTATGTGTTTACGCCTTAAACAGGGATGTAAAAGTCATTGATCATTAAATGGCGAACACTGGACGCTTTATCAAATAATGCATGAGGGCAAATTTGTCTTTTTGTATTTATAGTATTGGAAATAATATCATATGGTGCATACATCCTCTTGCTATAGATTATTCGGAAGTAAAAATAAAGTACACAAAATGGCGGACATGCTGTATCTAGTACCTCGAGGACATTTAAATGGAGTTTATACAGTGTCTCGACAAAGTGCCCGTGGCGTGTGTGTTTCAGTTTGTACATTATTGTATACAGATTACACCGTGATACAGCGGGATTAATGACCATCACGTGCACCGACGGCTGCGAGCTTCGTAACAACACTTCGAGGTTAAAAGTGGGCGGAGTCAGACATCAGGGTGTTAGTAGGACATGGGTGTGTGTGCGTGTGTGTGTGTTGGGAAGTAATTAAGACTTATTGTCCATTATTACATGCAATTCATGACACTGATGTTATAAAAACGGGAGTAAAAACACGCTTATGTCCTGAGGGTTTCACTGAAATACCTACAGCCTGCATGCGCAAGCAGACCTGTTAATGTTTCTAATTCTTTTTCATTAAACACTGTTAAGCCACGATATGACCTCTTTTTCATTTCAGGCTTGACATGTACAAGACTTTTCATTTTAGAATTAATATACCGTATTGAGTTCTATTATTATTATTATTATTATCGCATTTATATGCAAGCTAAATACAAGGGCTTTTAATGTTGTTTTCAAAAACGACATATAATAATAATAATAATATAGCAAGTTAATTAAAAAGAAATATACTACTATAGTTTATATGAATTGTATTATTGTTACAATCAATAATTATTCTTATATTTATATTTAAGTATTATTATTATTATTTAATACTTGTTATAAAAATGATTATACCTTTCGAATATTTCACTTATACTTAATAATGTGACTGAGATTAATTTGACATACTTAAGCACACACCTTATTGATCTACCTTCGACTAAAGGCATGAAGAAATCAAATCTGTCCTACCGATTCATAATTCAGAGACGTGAACCGGCAGATTTTCGCCAGCCCCAGGCGTGGGAGAGCACTGACTCTTTGAAAGGCTGGAGAACAGATCACAGCAGTGGAATATGACAAAATAGGATCAATTTACGGATCTGCATCTGCTCAGAATGTGGAGCTGTAACATCTCACGAGATCGCACCCCCATCACCACCATGAGGGAGAACTCAAGGAGAGCACGGAGCTCCAGGAGGTCGTCCGAGTGTCCGACCTGCTACAGCGCTGTCACGTGCTGCCTTCTCCGTCTTTAAACTACTGTAAATGTCACGCAGGATGAATGTAGCCCCCATACCCAACACGTAAAATATCGTACGTGTACGTGAATGGGCTGAAAGCATGTGCATATGCACGTGAATAAACACACCAGAATGTGCGGTCGGAGTAACAGTGTATACAAAATGACGTTAATTAGGAATGACTTCAAGTTTAGTAGTTGGTTATTTTATCGCACTCGTATCACATTTGCAAACAAAGTGTGCAAAAACTGTCTGATATCACAACAGCGTGGTTAGAATTTTTTTCAACCCTGGAAGCACCTTTCATCAAAACCACTCAAAATGTTTTGATATCTACAGTTGAGTGCAAAAGTTTTTGCGCCCTCTGTGGTTACTGAATGGAAAAAAAGAACTGTATCACTGTTTTCTAATTTCGCCACATATACATATGGAATTCCGAGATGCTACATGTGAAATGTGGGTGTGTCCTGCAAAAACACCAGAAGTCAAAATCAGCAAAATTAATAGTTTCAATATTACAGATATGATGACCTAATAACTGCACAGAGGACAGGGAGACGGTCAGAGACATTATATTACAATCCTATTCAGAAGGCTAAACGCAAACTTTTAAAGGGATAAAGATTTTTTTAACCATTAAAAATCACAATTTACAGCATCAATTAAGAGTGTAATGAGATGATTTGGATTGATACTTCAGTGTGTTATTAAGGAGAAACGTTTAGTTTCTCCTTCACTTTATCCAAAGGATGTACAAATTTTTGCACTCAACTCATTACATAATGACACAATTATTTGAATTACCAGTATAATACCTAAATAATGAGATATTCATTGGAAATAATGGCCTTATGAGCACTTTCTTTTCACAACTTACAGTTCAGTATGAGCAGCAAAAACACACAAAGTCTGATTAATTGGAAAATGTATCTCTGGATTATTTCCCCCCCGGCAAGATTTGTGAATTTGTTACTATTAATGACATAACATACAGTGTTTTTGTGATTTAATTGGCTTCGTTTTGTGTGCAAACTTTTGAAACTTTTTCACAAAACTGACTTTTACGGCTGAGGAGAAAGTGATAACGCTAAACGGTAACCACTTTTCTTCTTCGTCTTCCTCATTTTATGATAAGGGTGCACAAATATTTGCACTCTGTTTATCTTTGAACTCTCTCAGGTTAATGATTATGTGGTAAAGTATAGAACCGATCAGGACAGAAAGGATGATCACCTTTATTGAGCTTTTCCTCATTTCTTCACAGCTTAACATGTGCATTGGGACGTGACAGAGCAAAGCAGAACTTTCTCCAATTCCTGTTATGGCTGATGTCCAGCATCGAACAGACATTTTTACAGAAATTGCAGAGCAAAATTAAACAGTAGAGTATAGAGTAAAGAGTCTGGAGCTCATCAGCTAGCAAAAATAATCCCAAATTTTAAAAAGTCACTACATTATTTCTAATAAAGTACCTGATTTGACAAAAGAGTACGGAAGCCCTGAAACTTGTGTCATGAAAAATGAATATTATGTCATTATCTCAAGTTATTATCTCGTTATTTCAAGAAAACGTTTGAAGCTCATTTCGAGACATGCTGTTATTTTTGCTATTTTAAAATATTATGTCATTATCTGAGATATTACCTCGTTATTTTTATGATAGCATGCTGTGGTTTTGAGGTCTTAACATGTTTTAAGATAATTCATTATGCCAAGTAATTATCTCATAATTCCGAGATATGTTGTCATTTCAGGATAAATTGCACTTTCAAGATTTTACATCATCTCGTTATCTTTATCTTTTTATTTTAAAAAAACATTGTTATTTTTAAGTGGTCTTGATATTATAACGTATCATGTCATTATTTCGAGATATTATCTTGTATGTTTTATTATACGTGTTATTTCAGGAAACTGAGCACAAAAGTCATTATTCGCAGATTCTATGTTTACTATTTTGAGTTATATTGATTTCAAGATGTCATTAGTTTGAGTCATCATTTCAAGATATTAAGTTAAAATAATGGCACGTTTAGTGTAAATAATGACAAACGAGCTTGAAATAATGAGATAGTTTAAAATAATAACACGACATTTTCTTGAAATGACCAGTTAAGTTAAAATAATGAGATAATAACTTGAAATGGTGATATAATACCTTGAGGTATTAAGTTTTTTAAAAATTTGATATTAAGTTAAAATAAACATGGAAATTATGACATTGTCATGATATGATTATTGTGGATTAATATTTTGAATTATGACATTGCAGTTCAGGGCTTCAGTAAGAGGTTGATTTTTTTTTCCATATCCGCACAGAAAGAACAGAAAACCCCACAAAGGTCAAACATGCAGCTCAGATCTGAGTTTTTGTTGTGTCTGACATGAGCAGACTAAACCGCAATAAACACACAAAACCTTACTTTATATTTGTGCAATTAAATTTAATTTATGTCTGTACAGTTTCAAATTTTTGGACATGTGACTTAGGAAGTAAATTTGGGATATTCAAATTTTTTTATAATATTTACATATTTGAAGGGAAAAAATTCTACAATGAAATGTTTTGCATTTATTTTTATGTAAAAACCTAGCAATTTGTTTTTGAGTTTCAGTCTGAAATGATGTTCTATGTAGCGTTTGCATTGCCTGTATGTTATACCCTATGTAGCGAGCATATGTAATAAACAGGAACATGCTTGCGTTTCTGCTTCAACAATGCAAATAAAAAATGCAATCAAAAATATGAATAATAAAACAAAAATTATGGGTGAAATATTTTAATGGAATTAACGGAATTAACGTCGAATACAAGGTTTTAAAATGCCTGCTACTTGTTACTATGACAACCAACTGCAGCTATGCCATAGTGACGAACTCTTAATAAAGTGTTCATAGTCTTTGAATTCTAACTTGCATTGTGTAGTTCTTCAAAATTTGAGAGGAGTGTGCTGTGCAAATATTTCCTGAACACGTGATTGTATTAAAAAGGTGTGCACAGTGTGTGTGTGCTTCACATGTTCAAATACATCAAAACCATTTAATTATATTCTGTGTGTAACATTCATGCATATCGATAATTATAGACTCTCTCTGAATATATGTGTGTGTGTATATATATATATAATCTACAGTGTATATTCTGTAAATATATACTATATATAAATTATTTACAATTTACATATTTTGAGTGCAGTAAATGTCATCTAAGGAATAACAGTTATAATGGATAACATAAACCCCAACTATACTTTAATAGACAATACTATACTATACTATACTATACTATACTATACTATATAGCATCTGTTAGATTTAATATTTAACAAGAACAAAATAACGATAATGCATTTTCCCTAAATATCTGTAACAAGTAGCATGAGGTGTACTTTCTTTTGCAATATCCCACTGATTCAAATACAAGCTTCACTGAGCCAGGATAAATAAAAACATGAAGAGTCAAATCACTAATCTTTTATGGTCTCTTCTTCTACCCCTCCCATGACGTCGTCTTCCTCTTTGCCCTCTGAAAAAGCAAAAAAACAAACATACTTTTTAAACATCAGAGTAAAATCGCTGCACTTTTAGAAAACGGGCCAAAACCATTAAATAAATCGAAAATATTCCCATAAACCTTCCGTTAAAAGCCCCCAGAATAGTTTGGGATCGAACTATCACGTGATGAATCACGGCACTTACTGAAGCATTCCTGAAGTTTTTCTGATCTCTTCAGGGAGACGTAGGTCACGCCAAAGATGATTAGGATCCCGAAAAAGCCGCCCATCACACAACCAAAGAGCATCAAATAATAACTACTGGCACCTGAAAGAAACCAAAGGAGATTATGTTAAAAACAAAGATTGTTCTGCAGTGTTCATATTACTACAAAGTGTTTCTAAGAAGAGAGTTTAAAATGAAAAACAAAAAAAGTGGACGGAAAATGGCGATCAGTGATTGGTCGTAGGGAACAATGGCAATCAGTGATTGGTCGTAGAGAACAATGGCGATCAGTGATTGGTCGTAGAGAACAATGGCAATCAGTGATTGGTCGTAGGGAACAATGGCGATCAGTGATTGGTCGTAGGGAACAATGGCGATCAGTGATTGGTCGTAGGGAACAGCGGCGATCAGTGATTGGTCGTAGAGAACAATGGCAATCAGTGATTGGTCGTAGGGAACAATGGCAATCAGTGATTGGTCGTAGGGAACAGCGGCGATCAGTGATTGGTCGTAGGGAACAATGGCAATCAGTGATTGGTTGTAGGGAACAATCGTTCATTAAATTTCTCACAAAATAACTCGAAAGCAATAACTTGAAAGTAATTTTCCTGCTTGTTGAGTCCTCTTGTTGAGTTTGAACCTTTTTTTAAAAAGTTGTTTGTCCTAAAAACTTACCTGTAATCCAAAGGTATCCAGTTTCTGCACCGAGACCGTTGGCGGAGCATGTGAAAGCAGTGCGATTAACGTCAGTGCCGATGTTTGACATCTGCCATGAAGCTGTGATCTGGGTAGAACTGACGACACAGGTTCCATACAATGACTAGAGGAGAGAAAAAAAGAGGCAAAAGCATGATTCATACAAGGAAAACAGATAATAGCTATACTTGAACTGAAAAGTTTGTGCACAGAAAAAGGCCATTTGGTATGTTAGGGTTCTGCAGATGTTCCTTAATTATAGTAATAAATATGGTTGAACAGTGGATGCTAAGATGGCACTCTTTTCCTGATATCCGTGCTTTCACGCCATCACACACTGCTTTCTTCAAATCAGATCTAATGTCCACACACATCAAATTTAACATCTTAGAATTCATTTTATTCGTAGCTATTTTAGTGTTGATGCAAACAGAGGAAAGATTTACTTAACATCTTAAAATGAATTAAATTTAAAGCTAATGATTTAACAGGTGGTACATGCGTGTGTCGGTTTTAATGAATTAGAATTATTTTCTTTTATTAGTGGTGGGCTAAAGTATACACACACAAGACTGTTAAAAACATCTGGGGACATTTAAGGAGAAAAGCAGTAAAATCCGAACCATGGAGGGGAAATTGAGGTTACTTCCGGGGCACTGCAGGGTGTAGCTATTTAGAGGGAGACGTGCAGTGAAGTTGAGCGTGGTGTTTGTTGGTGTGACGCTGCAGGTGAAGGTGGTCGATTTGCCCATGTTTACGGTGGTGTTCTGAGGGGTCACGACGTAGTTCTGTCCTGTAGATCAGTGACAGAGAGACAAAGGACATATGATCATTGTAATTAATTTAATGAAATACAATTCTTAAGTAGCTTAATCTGAAAAGTCTTTGAATGTATACATAAAGACAGTTTGTTCTGCTATACAATGCTAACTAGCTAGTAAGTGCCATGCTAACTGTCCGTTTATAGTTTATATCAATTCTTTGCAAAGTTAGATATGTTATAATGCTCATGTAGGCACAAACAGCACACATCAAGTAGATTTCACTTTCTAGCCACTTTAAGGGTTTTAATGTTGAAATGTTTTAGCAAGTAGATCAATTCGGTTACATCCACTGCTAACGGCTAACGGCTAACTCAATCAAGAGAGCTAGCTATGTTAGCAACGCAAACTTGGGAGCTAGAATACGCACAAGGAAAGCTGAACTAGCTTTAAAATGACAAATGTTTGGGATGATTTTCTCAGGTATATCTTATTAGGTGCACACGTAACAAAAAACTTGAACATTTCCATAGAATTTAACAAACAACTCTATTTATGCGTTTATTTAAATAATATCAGCTCCGTGCACATTGTGTTCATACAGCTGTTATTCCTGACACGAACATTGTAAATGGATAGATTTTTCTTAAAATTTGTTTTTAGAATAAACAGTGAGTCATTTTTAATTGTTTAAAAAGGCCATAAATTAAATATTCATGAATCCAGGTATAAAAAAATAAAAATGAAATAAAAACCACACGCTGCGGTACATTTCAGTGTGAACAGGAAGCACAGTACGCCATTCTACATGCTCTATTCTCTGGCTGTATTCCGTTTATCCTGGAATAACAAGATAGGAAATGAAATAGGATCAACAAACTTTTTTACTGACACGCTCTCGCTATTTATTTTTTTTTTAGAAAAGTACATAGTGATCCGTATTAGAAGTGCATCAGTACATCAGGCACTGACGCCAGTGTGTAAGCTACGCAGTAATCACTGATGCAAGTCCGGGTCATTCAAGGTTGTTTATTAATTTTATCCTCAAAACATATCTAAAATGATAGACAACGAAAGCTAATCTTTACATTAAACTCACACAGATGACAAAGTGAATTCTGACTACTTAACAAAAGTGCTAATGATTTCACCGAAGTAAAAAATGCTATGTTACGTTTCTCTCAGGTTGGTTGAAAGGTTGTACGACTTCCTGGTGAAGAGTTTTGTGTAGTAACATATTTATGCTTTTTAAAAACAACTGAAATGAAAATAAAAATGTAAAAACAAGTATGAATGTCAGATGACAATGTTTTTTGAATCAATTTAATCTTATTATTCATTTAATCTTATTATTCCTTTTAACATCTTGCTTCGAGGTATCGTATAACTGTCGTTATTTGCCGGTTATTGATGTCAAAATGATTTTATTGTATGAATTGTGCGATTCCAAACATTTGTTGTGATTTTTTTCACACATTTTTCCCCAGAACCCTGAGCTGGCTGTTGTGCCAGTGTCGCTTTTACTCATTTGACTAAGAAATGTGCAATTTTTTGACTATTCTAATCTTCGCTCCTCATAAACAAAACTTTCCCCAGTACACACCCATGTTGACGAATGAAATCTCGTATTGTTCTTGCAATAAAAAATCATTTACTTACATTCTTATACAAAAAGTATATACTTTACGAACATTTTAAAGTTTAGTCGGCGTGTTCAACCAAAATTGGAGATGATAAAACTTTTAAATGCACATTTCTCAGATTTTACCATTTTACAACTCACCGCTGCTGCTGCTGTAACACTGGACTTTCCCTTCATCAACAAAGTTTCATCTTCTCTTATTTCTTCTCTTATCTCATCTTATCTTAACCATAACATGAGCTGAACAACTTAGGCAAGATTTGGGCAGAAACATCTCCACATCAAAATCAGCCCATATTTTTCACATCATCATTTCACATCCCATAAATATTTATGTTATTTCCATTCATAATGTTACGCCAGATTCTACAAACCATTTCTATTTAATGTAGCATCTCAGATACAAAAAAAACATTTCCACAAAACCAATATCTTGGTTAAAAGCTGTAACTCATCCAAATGATGTGGTGAGATGTAAAACATTAAGCGTACCTTGTGCAGGTGGAGCAGACAGCAGCACGACGCAGATGAAAAGCCACATCAGGCTTAACAGCCTCTCTCTAGACATTACCATCCTTCCTTTTTTCATCAGAAACTCTGAGTGAGTACAATAACGAGTCCAGAACTACCAGTGAAAATAAAAACCAAGTCCTTTTCTGCTGATCCAGAGTCCAGGAGCAGGTACGCGGCACCTCGGTCAGCACTCACTCTCCCTGAGCAGGTACAGTGGCAAGCAAATTAAAGCTGAACTTCTCATTTGCAAGTGTGGCATCTGAGAAACTTCCTCGAACAGGCTGAGCAGGCGCATGCCACCCTCCAATCTTTGAACCAATGTGTCCTCGGTGTTCCTTTAAACACTCTTTTGTAGGTTAGCGCAGGTTTTCCGTGTTTCCCCATTCAGGATTTTCATGTGTTTTTTTCGGACATTTTACTTACAAAGTACCAAAAATTTACATGGATTGCAAGGAAAGGAGACACGTTTTCAGCGAGAGCCACAACACACACTTTTAATATTCTTGGGGAATCCTGGAAATCTGGCTGATCAGGTCATCCTGTTATGAACAAGGAAATACATTTAATAGCCATCAGTGTTAATTAAAGGAAGATGAAGAGAAATTCATTCATAGAAATAAATATATATTCAGTATATACAAGTCCAAACATTCTGACATGCACATTCACACTCCGATTGAATATACTTCTTTAAATATTTATTGTCCTTACTAAGACTTCCAAATGTCTGACATCTTTAAAACAATTGATATTTCAGAGAACGTGGCGCTGCACGTCATGTGGCCTGAGCAATCTCAGATTTCCTCTAAAAATACACTCTTAGAAAGTTGTCCTTATCAGGGGAACCCTTAAAGGTTCTAGGTGTAGTGTTTCACCTTCAGAGGGCTAAGGGTAGGCAAATTAACAAACTTAATTATCAAATGAACCCTTAAATAACCCTTGGAGAACCCTTCAGGTTTCTTTATATGCTCCTCTGGGGAATCCTTAGAGATTCTACGTAGGAGAATAAATTAGGGACAGAAGTTTTCTATCGTTCTTTTCAGGGAACTCTTAAAGGTTCTATGTAGAACCCTTAACTGATCATTTCCAAGGATAGGGAAGCTTATAACCTGAAAGGGTTCTTTAATGGTTCCCTGAAGGATCATTGGATAATCTTTGCTTCCAAAAAAAAGCAAAGTTTTATTTTTTATTTTGCTTTCTGATAGGGAGAAAATGAGAACATTTAGAACCCTTGAGGCTTCTCGGGGAACCTTTAAAGGGTCCATGTAGAACCCTAGAACAGAACAGTTCCTATCAGAAACCTAAGGCTATAGAAGCTAATAATCCTTATGTATCCAGTGGACCTTTGAAAAACCATTTTGTTCTGCAAGCAGTAATGATTTACTGAAGTATAAACCCTTAGAACATGTAGAACCCTTAAGGTTTCTTTGGTTGCCCCTCTGGGAATGCTACAGCAGAGTGTTTCCCTTTCAAAAGCCTGTTAGCAAGCTAAGAATACATAATTAGAAGAACCCCTTTTTTAACACTAGAAGGTCTAAACACGCGAAAATCTTCGCAGCCCCCGCGAAAATCTTCGCCGCCCCCGCTCCTCCCTCCTTCTCATTGAGATTCAAGTCGCACTTTGAATGGCCTTGTAATGCAAATCATGCTGGACGTGCCGAAATCAGCTAGTGTGAAGTCCACAACGATGCAACGTGCAAAGTGTGCACTTCCCACATGATTCACTCGATTGCGTGTGTGAGACACTTCCCCCCGCGTGAATGAGCATTTTCTATGTGTGCGCAAACGGACTGTTGAATGAAGAGTCTTAACTTTTTACATATCCTTCAGTTTCAAAAACCCTCATGTCTTTATTATTTTTACACAGTTTAAGCACCGCTAAAATAAACATGCCTTTTCAACACCCTTAGAGCGCGTCCATGCGCGTATGCGCGCTTCCAAAAAAAAAACCGCATGCGCAGTTTATTATTCACAATACCAATAAGATTGTTAGACTCTGCTTTGACTTTACCGAGGT
>JAQMYM010000019.1:347637-374379 GCA_030014255.1 Parauchenoglanis ngamensis
ATATTGTAATGCTCGTGGGCTGGCAGACAAAGACTGTGAGAAGGGGGGTCAAGGACAGAATCCCGGTCTTTCTAGTACCAAGATAGCTAAATTCTAAATGGCAGGTTCTACGTATTAAAAAAACATAACGAGCCATAATTTGGAGTTTGTTCCTCACGGTTAGCCAGTTAATACATACACCGTTAGAAGAACAATGTGTTCTTAAAAAAAGTTCTTTAAGGGTTTGTTGGATCATCAGTGGTTCTTAGCTTCTAGTAAAAGTGTTCTACTTAGGATTATTTATGACTGGAGAAAAAATAGAGAATTTTGAATCTTCAAAAAAAAAAAAAAGGTAATGGCACTTTATTATTCAAGGAACCACCAAGGAAGCATTTTTGTAACAAAAAGGTTACAAAACACATCCTATTAAGCAGTTCCAGTGAATTTCAGAAGAGCTCCTGAGCTTTCCACAGTAATATCAGCAGACTACCTTATTTTCCAAAAACCATTTCCTGATGTATTCCCTAACATCAGAATGGGGGGAAATGGGATCTCTGTGTAAGTTCTTTAGAAACTGCTGAACTCCTGGGACTTTCATATAAAACAGTCTCTAGAGTTTACACAGAATGGTGTGAAAAACAAACCATCCAGTGAGCAGCAGTTCAGTGCTGTTGTTCATGAGAAAGGTCAGACTGGAAGGCTAACCCTAGGTGAGCAAAACAGTAGAAGACCACAAGAGGTTCCTCTCCTGTCAGCCAAGAAGAAGAATCTGAAGGTTAGGGTTAGGCTGACTCTAACCCTAACCCTAACCCTAACCTTACCATATCCTTCCTGTCTGCTCAAACCAGGGTCAGGGTCAGAGTCCTAGTTATTTCATGAAGGATTCTGACTATGTATGGAGACGTCTTACCTTTCCTGTGTATGGTGCGTTGAAACTTTGACCTCTACATGATTGAAGTGATGAAACTTTAGATCCTTACAAATGAGCGTTAAAATTGTATTTAACAATTTTAACCATAGCAATAAAACAAATACATTACAAGAATAAAAGAACCTGCTTTTCCTTTTCTTTTAAGAACCATATAAAGAATCTAAATCTCAATTCTTGAAATGAAAATGATCAAATGTATATACGAAGTGAACATTTTTAATTTAATGAACTGAATTATGTTATCAAGATTTCAACTTTTTTGATTATTCCAAAAATTTGATGCTGAAATCACTTTTGAAACTTTAGAATTACAAGTTCAATTAGATTTAACTTTTTAAAAAAAAGTTTTATTGGCACAGAAATACTACCACAGCAGTCTTGTATTTATTGAGTGGACACTACTATAACATCTTCCCAAAAATATTATCTTTCATTATGAACATTTGGAAATTTCAGTTACTCACACATGATTATTATATCATAAGATTGTTAAATTCTGTCATATGGTCCTAAATAAAGTCAATATTATTCGCACTTCGGTAGGCGTTTACATGAAAAACTGAGTCTGAGGTAATTGTATTTAAAATTAAGACTTTATTTCAATGCCCATGGTTTTAACATTTACAAAGAAAAAAAAAAGATGTATACTTTCAACAACTTAAACATCATTAAAGAGGTCAGCAGTTTGAATTTCAGTCATGTACATATATTCACATCAATTACTGAACTTTTATGAAAGTAAAGTTGAGAAAGTGTAGATGAATAAACGTTATTATGACAATCCGCCTTAAATACAAAACTCCCGCGGAGTATTCTACAATTACTTCATTTTGTTTTGTAAATTTAACTGTAAATTATATTAAATATCTAACTAAATAATAGTGTTGTTGCAGAACAGCTAAATTACAGTGTAGTAACTTACAATACAATAAAAGGCACAACGTAATAACAATTAAATTTTTTACTGTATATTTACAGCAATACACACAAGTAACAAGCAAAAATACTGACTGCCACGTTAATACTACTGCGGCTAAATAAAGCAGTCTTTGGTTTATAGTACTGCTCTTCCACAGCCGTTAACAAAGAAGAAAACAACAATAATAAAAGAGGAAGAACACGGGATATATTAAAGATTTTTCTATGATATGAACACTACAGCCGATCATTTAAGGTCCAGACTGAATATCAAAACAGCTAAATATTCGGAAAAACCACACTTAACGTTATAATGTGCAGATTTAATGGACTTAATAATTTACGTGTATGTCTTTTACTATGTGCAAGTCACGGCTCGTAAAAGCTCCGTCGTCTTATACTAAAATACAACTTAATAACCTTTTATCCTGCATTAAAGTCCACTACAGCATAACAATGATGTAAAACTTTCTATACAGACTTTTTCAATATTCCCTCATTATACCGAGTCAGTAAAACGTGACTGTACATTAGGCTTGTGCGATATAACTATTTAATCGTATCTACACGATATTAGACTACCATGACATCCAGTGACGTCCACTCCAATTATATTACACTACCAGACCTGCTAAAGTTTACGCTTTTTGAGTTTTCACTCCAAAATATGTCAAAAAGCAGTCTTTTTCGCTCCAATAATACGGGAGGTGAGCCAATTGATATCAACATAAATCTGAAATGATTGCGCAAGAGTTTGATTGAACTGCCACTGACCAGAAGCCCCGCCCACTCCCGCATCTCACGTGCCTTCGCCCCTCCCTCGCTCTGTGTCAGGGTAAATAGAGAATGTTCTGAGTTGATTAATATGAAATAAAATCTCCTCATTTATATACGACTTAGCTTACATTTGATAAGTATATATTGAACAACAGTTCATTCATATTTACATATTAACATAATGAACTAAAAGGATTAAATAGGCCTATAACACAGTGTCAAATCTAACACGGCACAAATAATGTTTGTCTTTCGCCAGTCAAATGCTAAGAGCAGCAGCATCCGTGAAAATGTCGGTCGTGTGGAAATACAGCAACAAATATGTGAACGGATTATATCGAAAATGCAATGTTATGTACTGCAGAGTCATCTAAAAGTCTGAGTTTTTGAAATTGCCACCGCCGGCAAGCAGTTCCCGACTGCACAGCTCGTGATAATACGCTGTCCGCTACTCACAACCGAAATGGTGGACACGCTCACTTTTTTTGCTAACAGTTGTGGCCGATTAAATCCTTCATGTATCGTATATTAAGAATGATAAAGTGGGGAAAATTAATATCACACAAGCCTAGTGTACACCGAATAAAACCTGCATAAAACAGATACTATTTAATAATTTTTCTTCTCATACAATATATTTCCTGTTAGCAAACTAAAAAAAAAGCCAATTGTTTCATCAAATTTTTGTCCAGCACTAACTTTCTGAATTCGCACATACACTCTTAGGAACAAAAAGGTACTTACTGTAACTTTAGTAGGTTTCATTAGAGCTTTCATTAAAAACCTAATTAGCCAATTTAAAGTCAGACTATTTTCACATTTCCAGATGAAAGATTCATACTAATGGGACCCTTGAGCAGAAAAGCAAACGCGGAGGTGCCAACATTTACGATTTACCGGCATACAATTTTTTGGGGATTTAAAAAAAAAAGTTTCTGCCAACTTTATTTAAACTCTGACCTGCGTATGTGAAAACACAGTAGGGTGCGTTTCTGTACTGATAATAATAATAAAAGCAGAGTGTTATTTTTTTAAAAATATATTTTCTTTTATATTGCAGTCTATGATCATTTTCTTTTTTTAATATACTGAGTATTCTGTGTTGATATTTGGGCCAACAAGTCGTTTGATCGTTTACCTTTTGTATCAGTAATAAAAAGTGGATTTGTGTAAAGCTGCTTTGCGACCATGTTAAAATCAGAATATAAAAAATTAACACTGAATTAAAATTGTGAAGCCTTTTTTTTTTTTTATGCTGATGCTCACGTCTACGACAGAAAATCACTTGTAAATATCTTTCACTGCAGCTTATTAATAATTGCATTATAATAACGGACATTCACTTACTTTTATAATTTACAATTATAATTTTCTCTATAATTACAATTCCCTTATAATTTTCCCTTAAAATAAGCGTTTACACGTTTATGCCTATTGATATATGCTTAGATTTTGGTGGTAAAATTCTTCACAATGCTAGCACCTCTACAAATGTACACTTCAGTACCTTTTTTCTGTGAGTGTATAAAGTTAGAATAAACCCCACCCTATAAACCCTGCATTTGACTTTTCTGCATATCCCTCCTCTATACTGTGTCATTTTAGAATTACAGAATTACAGCCGCTTTTTAACATCAGCTGGTCAAAATTAACATTTGACTGAAAGACGTCAGTCTGAGCTACGGGCGAGGCAACAGGAGGCTTGGCTTCTTTCTGATCGACTGTTTTGGTCCTGGGGACTTTGTGACGTCCATCGCAGACCTGATCTCGGTCTTTTCCGACAGCTTCAAGTCTCAGGTGGTCTACGCTGTGGCTGCACGAGCCATTTTATGGACTCCGGGGGAATTTTCATAAGTCTAAACACACACACACACACACACACAGCAGATGAACAGAATTTTGTAATAATAATAATAAGCAGAAGAACATTAATAATAATAATCATTTATGTGAAGCTGCTTTGTGACAATGTCCGTAGTTAAAAGCGCTATATAAATAAAATTGAATTGAATAATAATGCAGAATATTTGTCATCCTTACTTCACATCAAAACTCCCAAAGCACATCCTGGGTGTTCCCTTCATATTTGATTATAAAATTCCAAAATGTCGTACTTAGTGGAGATCATTTGTATAAACACTGAGTGATGCCGCAGTTCTGCCGCAGTCCTGCCCAAGCTCCGCCCCCCAATCACGCGCCCCTCCGTCATCGTTTCACCTGCGCTTTGTTATTTACGTCAGTGCGGTCGGTGTGTGTATATATAAAGTACCTGATTTCCCTGCGTGCTTTGCAAAGTTTGCAAAACTCAGCTCGTTTTCGTTGTGCTTGGGAAGGTGAGGGGGGAGGAGCCGGTGAACAAGTGTGTAAAAAATATGACAATAAATTTTCATTCCTAATTTGTATCGAGTGAATTATATGTAACATGATTATGTATTATAATTGAGAACTATAATTTATATCATAGTTTTTATAATTATTTTGGTTAGCTGCAGTTTAGGAGCTTCACATATTATACTGACCACTTTTCAGGTGCATAATTATTAACTGTGGCCTGTTCATGGCTGTACAAAGTATAGGCACCCCTGCACCCCACCCATTAACG
Organism: Parauchenoglanis ngamensis; assembly: GCA_030014255.1. Classification (NCBI taxonomy): domain Eukaryota; kingdom Metazoa; phylum Chordata; class Actinopteri; order Siluriformes; family Auchenoglanididae; genus Parauchenoglanis; species Parauchenoglanis ngamensis. Next base: position 352,845 of record JAQMYM010000019.1, read on the forward strand.
GAAATGCAAACACCACTGAAATAATATCTGTTCAGTGGTCAGGCTAGTGGGGTGCCAATACATTATGCAGAGCATCAGATGGGCTACAGCCTCTTAAATGTACACCAACAAAGTAGATCTGACAGAAACGGGTGTATATAAATCAGTAAATCTCTTTTATTTACTTTTTCCTGATGGAAACTCCAAGTCATAAAACACCTTCAAACAGGAGCATGAAAAGCCGTAAAAGTGTTTCTGTCACGTTTAGACATTTTCCTGGAACAAACCAACAAAATAGGAGCAAACAGTCTCTCCTATTGTTCCACTGCCATGCTGAGGTTCGCCTGTAGAGCCGAGCGCAAAATCTGGAAACAGCTGAACTGTACGTGACCTTCAGCATGGAACTCTGTGACTCAATTTGGGCCGCACCCATAACTGAGGTTAGTCTCTCTCTCTCTCTCTCTCTCTGTCTCTCACACTCTGTTTTTTGCACATACATGTGAATTAAAAGACCTCTGTGAGGTCAGTAGGATGGAAATGTGTGATCGTGATTAAGAACTCTGTGTTTTCTAGAACAGCAGATCTGACAGTAGTGCAGCAGCAAATCACAGGTTCGTATTAATGTTAATACGCTCGTTCTGATCTGTTATGGTCTCTATAGCAACTGCAGATTTTCTGACATTGATGGAAGGAGTCTCCAGTGTCAGCGCTTTGTAACAGTCAGAGATAGAGCTGTGGGTTTTCAGGACAGATGAATTCACGCGTCTTTGTGGATTCTCGGTAACGTGACAAACCTTTTTTGCCTTATTAACTTATCTGGGAATGCGTGTTGATGTCACATTGCATAAAAATCCCCAAAACAGATTGGAATATGTACTGGAATCCTAGACGTGAACTATTTTCCGTTCAGTATGCCGTAACATGACTTGACCCCCAACTAGAAGTTTTAATGTGATGAATGATGGTAAAGGTGTGTGTGGTGGATGGCTGGTGTGTGTGTGTGTGTGTGTGTGTGTGTGTGTGTGTGTGTGGTGCTCTGCTCACCCTCATGGCGCTGGATATCCATGGCAGGAAGCGGGACACTCGGGTGTAGACGCCGGGTTTCTTTGCCATGGCGCAGCCCGTCCCCCAGCTCACCACGCCCAGCAGCCTGTAGCGGCTCGTCTTAGAGAGACAGTCGGCCGCTACGAAGGGACCACCGCTGTCTCCCTAAAGTAAACAGGTAAACAAGGAGTGATTATAAAGTGCTAAGGCATCTCGCAGGATCTTAATGAAGAATCATGGTTAAACAGCGCCATCTTGTGTCCTGACGGTGCTCTGGTGATCATGATCAGTTACCTGACAGGAATCAGTTCCTCCTTTTTCATAACCAGCACAGAACATGGTGGTGGTGACCTGGTTGTCGTAGTAATCAGGGGCGTTACAGACAGCATCGCTGATTATTGGAATGTGGGCCTCCTGGAGGATCGTCGCCTGCGTGCCTGAAGAGGAGAGCAGAATAAAAAGACATGAAGATCAGCAGAAACAAAACACACTGGAGGACGAGGGATGAGGAAAACCTATGAGCCACAGTCGGGGTGAAACCAGATGCAAGCTCCTTGGTATTACTATAGTATATACTAACAACTTAAAGGAGCAGTCTGTAATTTTTTTGAAATTGCCTCTGAGGCAAACTGCCACTCAGACTCTTTTTATTTTCCTCAACTGACTCCATCTCCTCTAAATCTAAAAATAAAAAAAAAATCTAAATGACAGATTTAGCCGGATCTCCTGCATGGAAAGATCACAGATTTTTTAAAGGGAATCTAAGATATCTGTAAAATTATATAATTATTACAGATCTAGAAATTCTGTTTTTCACAATACAAAGTGCTGACAAATAATGCTGTAGTGGTAAGAATGCTTTTAGGGAAAAGAACTTGCTAACAGGTTCACTTATAGGCCATACTACGCAGAAGTATAGTTATGCATTACAGTTAGTGTGTAATTTTTCGCTTAGCAATTTAAAGGAGCGGTTTGTAATTTTTGAGGCCTCTAAAATGACCCGTGGGGCAAACTGCAATCGCCACTTTCAATCTTTTGTATTTCCTCTTAACTGTTAAAACTACATGTGAATTGACTTTTAAGAAAAAAAATGACAAAGCAATGTTGTCAGGTCTGGGGGCGGAGCTAAATTCTGAGCTAGAAAATATGTAAACAGAAACCGACAAATGATGGAAATCTTTAAAAAGTGAACTAAATTTCTTTAGAAACATAGGTTGCTTTTGAAACCTGCTTTTTTTCTTCTTCAAGGATTATGATGTACGTGTATGTATGATGTATCGTATGGATGCACCCAGACATTATTTATCACAGTTCTAATTTCAGGATTGTTTCTGCATGCTATGGTTTGATGCTGCAGTGTGTATAAAGGCTGACTGACCGTAATACTCGACGTTTCCCCAGCCTGTCACCGTGCCAATCTGACCATCAACCAGCCGCTGACCGTAGGTGGGCAAACACACGGGCTGGATGTAGTCTAAAGGAAATGCGTGTATGAATAACACCAGTAAACTTAATAACATTTTCATTTTTGGTTAAGTAATAAGTAGTTAGCTAATTAGAATTACAGTATATAATGCGGTAATATTTAGATATGACTTTAAATCTATATTGAAAGATTGACAAAAAATTGAAAAAGTCGATCTCAGAACCAGAGTTACATCAAACTTTATTCCTGGTAAGAATAAAATCTCGAGAGCATGCCAGGCTAGTTAGCTAGCTGATACTAGCTAGAATTAAGCACAGAGGACTTTCTGGGAAATAAGCCTAGCATTGCCTTGTAAACGCTTTTTAAGAAGACTGAGGTACATCAAATAAGAGTGCAGCTGTGTGTGATAAACACATGCAAATGATTTTCTTCATGTTAGACGGGAACTGACCGAGGATCTGTGATTTCACTCGATTGCACTAATTAGACCGAGATCTTTGTGGAGGAGCTCATTAGTGAAATCTGAGGTTCAGATGGAACAGATATCAGCAGTCACAGCGGCTCTCGTTCAACAGCTTCAGACAGATTGACTGATAAACCCAGATGACTGATAACGCTGAATGAATCCATATTCCCTGTGTAGCTCTTGCCAATCAGTTGTCATTCGACACAGTTTCAGTTTTCGGGAGCTCCGGACTCCTGTGTGGTGCTCTGCTGAAATAAACACCCAGTTTTGAGCAGGTGTTCATTTACATGCCGGTAATCTGCAATTCCTGAGTGATATTGTACCGAGCCCTGACTACCTAGACAACAGCGTGAAACTGCTTCATCACTGCAGCTACAAAGTTTCGCATGAACATTTTACAAATTCCTGCTTCGTGATTCTGATAGTATTGTCTTTTGTTCAGGCCTGAGATCCACAGAAAACAGGGCAGCCTTGTTCTCCACACTTCCTGGCAACCTGAAACCGGGAGGAGGACCTGCAGCCTACGACACTGCAGCGTTTCCTCAGAATCCAACTCAGACTTCTAATGTCAGCCTTCTGATCACTGTTCACCTCCCCAAACATGAAACAACACATATAGCACTTTAAACACAATATCGGGCACAAATCACACAGAAAGGATGAACACTTTGTCTCAAAATTATTATTTCCCTATCTTGGTCGTTTTGTTCCCAGCTAAATTACCCATGTATAATATAATAATACAATTGTAGATTTATAATAGATGTATATTGCAGATTTTATCATTATATTTATATTAGATATATTAAGTTATATTAATTCTACCCTATATGTATTTATCCTGCAAACACCTTTATGAAGCGATAGTAACGTGTATAATACTATAATGTGTGATTGTGTATTGTTTGTTGTTATAATAGACAATGGAGTACAGTGATGAAGGGTATACGGTGGTACCACACCGAAGTTTCCTGTAACAGCACATCCTGAAGTGTTTGATTCCTCTAGCACCACACATTTATATATATATTTATATGTATTAAAGAATCTGTTTATAATTACATTTCATATTGTGGACACATCTGGAAGACAAGTTAGTTCTAGCAGCTGTAAACACTCGCTCCCTTACCAACCTCTCTATTTTTTCTTTCCAGTGAAGTTAATAAGACAAAAATGTGTCATTTTACCAAGAATCTGCAAAGCAAAGCTTACAAAGCACTGACACTGGAGACTCCTTCCATAAATCGCCTTACAGAAAACATCCCCATATAAGTCATTTCACACATTTTAAAATCTGCACACGTCCCTGTGAATGAGCTGTTACTATAGAAACGACTGCGTATTAGAACCAGCGCAATGATAATCCATATATTGATATTACTCCAGCTGCTGTTACAGAAAACTAATCAACACCTTCTCTTCTGCCCAATCAGAATGCAGAATTTGACAGCACTGTGGTATAACTACAGACGTCAATTTAAATCATTGTAAAATATAAAAACAGCCTTCTGATGCAGTACAGACGTGTTGGCGCTTGACGGCTCACCAGTGAACTGCAGAGGCTTTGTGAGAGACAGCACGGCGATATCGCGGCTGTTGTCGTCGATGTTAGCATCCACGAAGGGCAGGTAGCTGCTGTGATACACCACCGTCTTCACCTCAGCGATCACCACGTTCTTATGGATGGGCGTGTTGTAGATGGAACCCATCAGAACCCTCCACCTCGACACGTGACGATATCTCCTGATTACACACAAACACAAACCGTGAGTGTGGATCAAAAGTTTTCTGTAAGAAGAAATGTGTTTATGTGGCGTTTATGGAAGGAGTCTCCAGTGTCAGAGCTTTGTAACAGTCAGAGGTAAAGCTGAAAGCTTTCAGGACAGACGAGTTTATGCTTCTTTGCGGTTTAACACGAAAAGCTGTGTTGTTTTTTTTTTTGTTTTATTCATTTTTAAGAGAGAAAAAAGAGAGGCTGGTGAGGGAACGGCCGTTTATAGCTGCTATAACGTAAGTGAAAACAGGAACTGACTCCATGACATTAAATGTAAGTATAAACGGATAAAATGGACAACATGTCATTGTTTTATGAGTAAAACACACATGTGTGTGTGTGTGTGTGTGTGTGTGTGAGACTCACTCAGGGAAGCAGTGTGCTGCACTGACGATCCAGCGGTCTGATATGATGGATCCTCCACACTGGTGAACTCCGTCGTACTGCAGACTGACCTGCCACGGCCACGAGCCCTGTCGCGCATCCACACCTCCCACGATCCGCTCCTCAGGAAGCATCCGCCTTCCACAGTCTACACGACACGACAAAACTGTCAAAACTGTCCCCTTTTATATCCTGTATATATATATGACACTAGACCATGTACAGAATTTGATCTTACCTTGACAAAGCACTTGAACAATCTGTCCTTTTTCACATTTACTGAAACACACAGGTCAAAATTACAAAACGATTCTTTTAAGTGATTCGAATCATTTCAGTTCGGTGCATGATTTGAATCTTTGACTCAGTGATTCATTCATAAGAAGGGATTTGATTACAAGCCTTTTCATTTCTATAAACAGTGTTAAGTAGGGAGGGGTGAGAGCATCAGATTTATACCAGGTACAGTACGGGGATCACCATGTTTAGGATTGATAAGAAACTTCGAGCAGAACCATTATGTCTCATAAGAATGAAAAAAAAATCTCATTCGGTATCTAAAAAAATATTTAATACTGGAAAAAAGAAGGAAACATTTTTTTTTACCATTTTGGAAAGTTCGGCACAAATCAAACATCACGTTAAATCAGTTTTACTGAGAACACTGCAGCTTTTAAAAAAAAGAGTGATGTTTAAGGATACTTTTATTTAACAATTAAAGCATTGAAAAGACTGAAGAAGAAAAAAAAAAAGAAAAGTATTCAAATATAAACTATATAACTATCATAATGTCATATTGTGACGTAATTAATCAGGATATGGATGCTATGGTGATGTCGCCCAGCCCTGGTGCAGTCTCACCACGGATACAGTGCGGTGCTGATCTTCTTGCCGTAGGTTAACTCGCTCTCTTTGACGCAGAAGAACTCGTGGCCGCTGCTGCTGCTGTCCGGAGCGCATGTGACGGAGAAATTTATTGCCCTGTGAAGAAAAAAAGTGCAAAAAAATGTTTTATCGCTCTTTGTCTCTCTTCACTTTCGTAATGTTTCTCGTCCTGACGTTACCTGATGAAGCCCATCTCTTCACAGCTGATGGCGGCGAGCAGCTGATTGGCGCCGGACGAGCAGACGTGTCTCCACCGCCGCTGGGCGGAGTCAAACACCCGCAGTCTCTGGTCCGCTACGCTCACCTGCACTGTGGGGAGGAAGAAATGTGCAGAGACGGCAGTCAGATAAGCTGATAACTTCTGGAACACTTCAGGAATTAAATGCTGGTCTAATATTATCTTACCGTCGTATAAACCCATGTCCTCTGCTGTCTTTATGTACGTAGCTGCAAAACAACACACAGTCAAAGTCTTGTGACATCATCATATCACACCAGCACCAAGAATGGATCAGCATACTGTATGTTATATAATATATCTGATACCTGCCTTTATTACGAGCTATATTTTCTCTTTTATAAACGCTGGACACAAATCTCAGCGAACGTTTTCTCCTTTGTTGGCGATTTCTTCGCAAAAACCTCAAAATTACATTTCGTGATACATATTGATGAAGATTTCGCTTCCTTCGCTCCTTGTCTGATTTTTTTTTCTTTCCCTTGTTGATTTGTTTCATTCATTCTTCCTTTGTCCTTTCTTAATTTTGAGATTGACGGTTATTTCTTTAAATACTGTATGACTATATAGTGTAAACTTTTGTACACACAACACATACTATATATTTATAAACTATAAAATGTTTTTTTCCCCGAACACACAGCTCAGTGTTTCATTTTGCGCTGATGTTCTGCTTATAATTTGTGAAAATGTGAGTAAAACAGGTGCTTATATCACTTTATTTATCAGTGTTTTTAGTGTTAGGGCCTGTATTTAAATTGCACATTCCTTTACACTTTACCTTTATGTACAGGACTAATATTACAGTTCTTTAGTAATACAGTTCAGTGATACTCCACTTTCATCCTTAAAAGTCATAAACTGTTTATGTTTTGATTTTGTTCTTTAAAACTGACTTTAAAATCTTTTTTTCTTTAGCTTTCATAATAATTGCAGAGACACAGGAGAGTTCGTTCATGGATGTAAAAACCTGGAGACAAAAAAAGCGCTGATATGGTGAAGTTTTCTGGCAGGGAAACGTGTTTGAAGGAGTCTCCAGTGTCAGCGCTTTGTAACAGTCAGAGGTAAAGCTGTACGTATGAGATTCCCGACATCTTCAGGACAGGGGGGTTTACTATGTTTCTTTGCGTTTTTGTTTTAACCTGACAAGCTTGCATCTGTTTTTTTTTTGTAAACGGACAAAAAATGCCTCAGGATGTAAAACAGGATGTGGCAGGATGTGCTCTCATAGGAAAAGAATCAAATTCAGAGTGTTAACTGTAACTCCTCGTCTTCACACCTCCCTGTGGTTTGTTATTTTACTGTAGCAGCACAACACGTGGTGCTTTATTCCATACTTGACACACATTTCCCAGAGATGGCAGCAGCAGCAGCAGGACTCACCCAGGGCCCAGATTGCAGCTCCCAGTCCCGCCAGGAGCACGGCACTCACTCCCACAGCCACAGAGGCTCGCCACCGGCTACACAGGGCCATCCCTGGAGCTCCTGTCAGACCCACAACACAAGAGGCACGTTCAGGATCGTCACAATATACAGAAAACATTCAAGATCTCACTGGAGCTTCCTTTCTGTCCTGTTTGAGGTGTGTATAATATTATATTATTATTACAGTATTACAACACTCTACATGACCTGTTTTTTGTTTTTAGTTATTATTGTTTATACATGTTACTGATGTTGTTAACATGAACATGAGAAATGATTCTGCTGAAATCCAGAGCGAGTCAAAAACGAAACACAACGACGTGTGTGCAGACAGAGACGAGAGGAGGATGAGATCAATAGTCCAAAGTCAACACGTCCATGGACACAAAGTAAACTGCGGATTTAATACCAGTGCCATAATCTACCCCCTTTTCTCTCTCTCTCACACACACACACACACACACACACACACACACACAGAGCGAGTGTCACACTGTCCCAGGACTGGATTCATCAGCTCTGGCCATGAGGCGGTGACCTGTTACATAAAGCACCACGTGCACCAAGCGTGCCAAACTCTTTATTACATTTCGAAATAAATTCTGCTAAAAACATAAATGCATTTTGTATTAAAGGCTTATTTTATTCCTTCTGCATCAGCGTGTCAGTAGATATATTGAGATGAACCTTGTTAAGAAAGTGACAAAACGAACAGATCACGTTTCGGATACTGATTTTCCCTGCTCACGAGCTAGCGCTTTAAAACATCACGATAAATGATAAATGATTTGATCGTCCTGAACTGAGTGCCTGAAAAGAAAACGAGCATCTCCTCCATTTCAGGTGGAAGCAGAGTAAAGGAGGGTGTCATAAAATGTGCAGCAATTAGTATTAGTAATGCGCAGTAAACAGTATACTTTTTTCCCAACAATCCTTTCACAATTCAGTTGTCTAATGTCCACATGGCCGACATTTCGAGCGCTGACCAAAACAGGACAGCAAATAAATAAATAAAAATAAGTTCCCCCCAAAAAACAACGAATCAGCGTATTTAAGCAGCAGCTCCGAAGCAGAAGAGTAAGAGAATGTGCAATAGAAATAAGAAAATACAGAAAAAACACAGTATAAACACTATTTACAAAATTCATATACAAAGAATATTGCACAATTGAATTATATACTGAATTAAACATTGCACAGGATAAAGAATGACATTCTAAAATAAACACCGCACAGAGAGATAACTGCTGCACAGCGGAACTGAATGATTGTGGAAAAAAATGTTATTGTGCAGGAGTAAAACATCCGATAATTATCATCACAGTTAACATTATTAGTAAAGTGTTAGATTTGACACTTCGCTGTTTCATCTTTTTCGGTCAAAATCCTCTTCCTTTTTTATCCTTTGGCTGAAAACTGAAAGTCTGACCATTTTCTGGAAATTTCCTTTCTTTCCTCAACTGATGTTAACTTTGTACGTGCCTAATGCTAGCTACTGATACGTAGATTTTATGTCACTTTAATGAACTCTAAACATTCTCCATCTTCCTTAGCAGAATGCGAGAGAGCCACGAAAGCCATGAGAGCATATGAGATGATAGAGGGGGGCGTGGCTTCCAGGGAGTGTCAGTTCATAACTGAGCGCTCAAATCACCTGTCAATCACTCCAGATTCATTGGAACCAAACATGATGAGCTCTGTAACGACACTCTCAGACTGTCCGAAGGTATATTTTAAAGTCGTGAGTGTTTGGTACCCGTGAATTGCGACCTTTTCTATATAACTCCATGCCCCCGGCTGGAGACGCTACGGTGCGATGGGCTCGCCAGGTCGCAGGAAAATTCACAATTTTTGACCGATGTAAAGGTCTCTTGCCAGGCTAGCTCAAACGCCCCACCCCGCCTGACCTCTGGAGGGGACTCAGGAATTTCCTGGGCCGATTTAATACCTCCAGACCAAAATAAAAAATAAGTTAAAATTCATTACCTCCACATCCGGCCAAGGGAATTTCACCAAACTTTACCCCAAATTAGCTCAGCTCCTGCTTTCCTAGGGAGAAAAAGTCTGCTCTTTTTTGTCATTTTAATGACTAGCATACTCTAGTATGTATATATAGTATTTGTTGTCACTAAATGTCAGCGGATATCCCGGCGGGTTATATCATGTAAAGTTGAATAAGTCGTTATATCGTACAAAACTCGGTACAGATACAAAAAGATACATAGGAAACAAATGAAGTTTGAGAGAAAGACCACATCTGAAGCCCCATCTTCTTTAACTTCCTATAAATTCCCATCTTTCCCTATCAGTGATATAGTTTTGGCACCCACCACATTGTCGTCTCCTGCTTCCTCCTGAACTCCTACCCAAGAGTCTTTAGCAGAAGGCCCGGCTATTTGGCGCAGAGCAGAACCAGCCCAGTTCTCTCAGTTCTCAGAGCTCACCTCCATTTTTACCATTCCATAATCGCACTCTATGTCATTCAGTTAACGATGTGGTCTGCGCATGCAAGACCACATTCTGTGTGCTAAACCTAAATCTGTGTAAAATACTGTTACAACATGGTGAATGGAGCATTTCAGATATTTCTGTTTCAACAGCGCTATCTGAATGAGATGTTATCAGAGCATGACCTTGGAGAAATAGCTGTCTAAAGAAACTGCACGCTTGATACAAAAAAAATCACTTCTTGGAGTCTCGCTGTGCTTAAGAAAGAGCATGAACACACGTCTCCAGCAGGGAATAAGCGTAAGGCATAAGGACTAAGGGACACAAACTTTTGCATTCAGTCTTATTTAAAGTTATACATATTTAACTGATATATAGTCTCTTAAAAAAATAGTTCACTCCATGCTGTTTCCCCGAAATGTAAATAAAGGAAACGAGTCAACATTTCCTGGCCTGTCCCTGCGGCAGTGAGTCCGAAGCCCGGCAGCGGCCGGTGTGACCCATTTCACCACGGAACAAGCAGCACTTTTGTGTCGTACCTGAAAAAGTCCCGATGCTGTGATCTGGCACTGAGCACGGCTCTGTTTCCACACCTGAATGCTTTTTCAATTAAAGGCAAACACAGGCGCTATTTCTCAAACCAGAGATTGGGCAAACCGAGAACCGTATTAGCACTGACCAGCTACATGCACAGGATCTTATACAGTTTAATGAAGTGCGTCTGCTAGGAGTAAAGTTCTGCGATTGTAGTAAATATGCATGTAATTCTCTCTGGACTGATCACAAAATGTATGCAAAAAAAAAAAAATCAGAACAAAACATCTCTGATGAGAAATACACGCTCCCCCGCTGTCCGATTTCTTTTCAATTACCTTTAATTCACTCAGAGATTTAGCATTCTAAAAATGCAAACTGAATCGAATTTAATCTTATAACATTGTGGAACCCTGCATCACTGATTCGGATCAAACTGAATCAAGCTGAAGCAAACACATTGTGATTCCATAAATTGAATCAAATGAAATGAAACTGAACTGAATCAAACGGAATCAAATTTTGGCGCCCGGACTCAAACCGAATTGATTTAAACTGGATCAAGTCAAATAGAAATCACACTAAACTGAATCAAACTGCATCCAACCGAATCAAATAGAATCATGTCTTGGGACAGAATTGAATCAAATTGAATCAAATCAAACTGAATTGTGATGTCCCTAGAGATTCCTTCTCTACAGTTCAGCCTGGTGTGTTTAGTTAAGTGTTTAGTCTAGGGTACAGGCTACTGTTTACATCTGAGTCATCACTGAGTCATGGACGTGAGTCATGAGTGCTGCCGGAGCTCCACTTCTGGTAAAACAGATTAACATTATGTGGAGGAATTCACTCGCTCCACAGACACGCATGGAAAACTGGAGAAGTTCCACGAGTCTCCAGGAGAAACACTGACGCATCACTGACATGTGGCATTCCTTATAAATATCCACTATTTCTTCCATGGAATGACTACAACATCTCTTCTCAGCACCGGCGCCAACTCGGTCACACCGTAACCCTCAATCATGATGTCAGCTACGTAGCAGGTTGTTAAGTGTACAGTGCGTGTGCCAGTTTACGCTGTGCTGTACTCGGCAGATTATTGCGGATGATACGGACACACCTTCCTGGTCAGGTTTCAGTACAGAAGGCAGAGCTAAAAAAATGACTTCTAGTAGCACTCTAACAGTTGTTTCATTCATCGCTGCGTTCCTCTGAGGTGAGTCCGCTCTGATTTAATGATGGATTCATAGTTCGGGTTCTTATTTAAAGGCTATAATCATATAACTGACATCTGGGTGAATCTGGAAATGTGCAGGATATTTATAAAGCTGTTTTTTGTAGCTACAGTATGTACTGATGTCAGTCTGTGTATGTCTGTTAGTGCGACAAATTATCTTTTTTTTTTATTTTTTTTTTTTTACATATTCTGCCACAGCGCTGTTGGATTCTGGATTGGTCAGAAGGTGATGATTATTTTTCCATAACGGCATCTCTGACAGTAGTCATCATTAATATCAACAATAACACGTTATCGTTTCTATAGTAACAGCTCATTCACAGGGACTCATACCGTGGAAGCATCATATAAGCAGAGTAAATACATATGTAAATGTTTTTGTAATTTAACAATTTATGGAAGGAGTCTCCAGTGTCAGCGCTTTGTAACATTCAGAGGTAAAGCTGTGACAGTTTTCTGACATCTTCAGGACAGAGGAGTTACAGGACACGTATTTACAGGTTTTTGTCTTAGTAACTTCAAAGCAGAAAAAAAGGCTGGAGAAGGAACGACTGTTTATAGCTGCTATAACGTAAGTGAGAACAGGAACTAACATGTTGTGGGCATCATTTTATTCACTGATGGTGTGAACGTTAGTTATTTCAGTCGCTGATTATTCGTCCGATTTAGTTCATTATTTTAGTGTTAGTTTGATTGAGGTTTATGCTGAATAATGATGTTTAAGACAACTTTAATGTAAAGTGCTACAGACATTTTTTATTGTTTTTACTGTATGTAGAGGACTTATGAGAGTAACCGCTTAAAATCGTAGCTGTTCATTTAAATCAAGATTTTTTTTCACATGAAATGTTTTTCCTCTCATTTTACTGCGTCATCAGATGATGATAAAGAACGCTGTTCTGCAAAATTAACGCTGACGAATGTGATCACTCACACAAACCCGTATGTCTTGGCATTCTGTCAGTGGACAAACAACACAACACAGAGGCCAAGCTTGCAAAAGCCACACACACACACACACACACACACACACATATTTACACACACACTTCATCAAATGTCTTAGCGATACTTCATTTACTGCTGCTCTGCTGCTTTACTAGTTGAACGTGTTTAGCTTAGCGCTGCTGTTAAATTGTCACTGTTAGATCCATGCCTCCTGCGTGATTTATAACAGAGGGGACGCTGAGAATAAAGCACAGGCTAAAAGAGCACATGGTGTTTTGTCTTAATGCTGAAAACTAAAAAATCAACCATGTCCTGCTGAAGGACACGTATTTATTTCTAGATGACATGTAGCTCAAGACACACACATTTTCCCCATTAAATGCCTTAAATTCATTTAAAGAAATGTTTTATTCTCTCACTGGACAACAGGCACAGATCTGAAATGCTCCATGAGTGTGTGTGGAAATGTCGAAAATAGTTACTCATCTAATATTATGAACATTTAACAACATATAAATAGTTCTAGAAACAACCCTGGTCGAAATCTTAGAAACAGAAGCGCATTATTAGTTAAACGCTAGACGGGAAAACAATGTTTGTAAAAACCACATGAACGCAAACCCTGCCATATTCCTGACAATTTTCTCCTGCTTGGAAATGATTACAATGTAGAAGCGAATTAAAACGCTACAGTGTCCCAAGTAAAGTAAAACAAGCAATCTTACATTCAAATCTTCATCTTCAAGACTTCTTTGCCTCTAACGTGGTCGCACACGTATGTGATCGCATGTGGTTTAGCTCAAATAAACATCAATTGTTCCTAACCAGCATGTGCGTTATATCTTACATTAAAAAAAAACAAACATTTGCATAACAGGTAAATATAAAGGCCTAAATTAAAATCCTACTAGCATTTTATCCATGATAACTAAAAATCTTTATATTAGGTTATAAAAAAGCAAGTGGTCATGCTGAACAAAAAATGGATGAAAAATATGTTTGAATGATTCCTTGGACCAATAAGATGTCAAGTCCGGTCTGACATGTCATCAGTTCCCTACTCACAACTTTAGTTAATAGTTACAATTAGTTCCCATTTACTGCTTGATGTACAAAACATAGAATTGTGATTTCCTGTCATAGTCCACCTGTCATTAATCAAAAATTTCCCGCTGGCTAAACTGTCCTGCGGTGAGCGTTACATTATGCATTCTAAGACCTCTGATCTCAACTCACAACGGAAGATTTTTACGATGGTATTTACGATGGATGTTTTACGATGTCTACTGCAGAATCAAGCTGAAAAACTGGCTATTAAAGCCCCACGCTGTGTGATTCTGCCCCCTGAACCCCCCTCTCTTACCCCTCCCTCTCCAAGTGTGAGAGGTGCCGTCAGGAGCCCGTAGCGTACTACCAAGTACTTACATTCACACTCCCTTGCTTTTTCTGTGCTGAATAATAAGTATGGTCCTTCTTTTATCAAAATTTGGTTTCTCAAACTTGTTCTCCAGCTCCTGCAAAAAAATTCCTCTTCTTTCTTCTTCCTCGTCTTCCTTTCTTCTTCTTTGTCGTCCTTCCGGCGCTTCCTTCCGGATTCACGGTGCCGCTTATAAAAACGTGAAACGCAGAATGCGCTCTCTAGAGGTTTGTCCGTTCTGGGTTACTGTAGCGGCGCGACATGGCGGCTCCGTAGAAGTGGACCCGCTCCCTGTGTAGGTATAAAGGGCTCGTTCTAAACTTACGCAAACACAACGATTCAGAGTTACAGCTAATTATACACTAATTAAAATACACTTATGAGTTCCATAAGTATATTATGGAATATATCATCCATTTCTGCTAATAGACGCCCTCATAGTGAACCTTTACGCCAGCTTTAGGGAGCAAAAACGTCTTTCCCATAAACAGACTGAGTAATGTTCATCCCAAACACTTCTCTCAGCAGTGAATCATCATCAAGTGTTATTTCTGTCCTTGGTCTATCGTTTGGGGGAAAAACATTCTCAACACTTCACTTATTTCATGTGGACAAACACTCCAGCGTTGACCTTTGACCTTGTTACAGTACTAATAACTAGCTATTACACCCAGTTTGAACAAAACATGTCTAATCCACTTCAGTCCAACCTCATTAATGTTTAACAGATGTGTCTAGTTCCATGTCTGCTGTCAAAATAGGAGAGAAAAGGCCCAAACCGTGTGTGTGTGTGTGTGTGTGTGTGTTCTGGAACTCACCGATCTTTTTCTCTGTCATCTCCCTTCGGAAAGAAAAAGCGGAGAAAAGTGAAAGGAAACCACAAGGATGCGGCTCGCCTCCAAAATCCTCCCCTCTGTAACTCACCTGCAAAGAATTGATTTATCATTTAATTCATAATCATTATATATTTATTTATCAAACTCCAGCAGCTAAAAACGGGTTAAGCAAGTTAAATAAACCAAAGGGCAAACCGAGTTACAGACTGAAGTGAACGGGCCAAATCTGGGCAATTTATTAGGATTTAGAGACAAATGTTATTAAATATTTAAATATAACATAACGTTTGAATTTTAGAACTGTGTTATGTTTATGTTATTAGCCTAGCACCTGATAGCAATCTTCAGAAAAAGCTCAGGACCGAAATTTCGGAAGAGAAATGACTGATTTAATAAGTCGCATCGTTTAGAGCAGCTTTAATGTTGAGCCGCTAAAACATGCGCCTTTTTTTGCTTGTTTTTGTTTTTGCTTTTGTTTTTGTTTTTTTTGTTTTTTTTTACAAAAAGTAGTTTTTCTTTCCTCTCTTTCTCCCGTTCAGGAATACAAGCTCTCACCTTTTTCCTCGTAGCAGGTGTCTTTCTGTAGAAATCCTGAAGAAATAAGCAAAGAAAGTGAAGTGCGAGTTTCCTCACCGCAGCCACGCTGACATTTAGCTGCTCCCCAGAGTCACACCGCTTTTATATTTTGGGTAAAAAGAAGCTTTTTTCTTGGACAACCGGGACAGAAGCTGTTCCTCTCGCGCTCCCCTTTCGTCTCTCTCTCTCTCTCTCTCCTTCCGGTGAGTGGAAGCAGTCCCCGGGGGCCAGGTGTGCTTTAAAGGGGGGTTCAGGTGCGTCTCAAACCGCGCGCTATTGTACTGAACAGTGCGTCATAACACTGGACTACAGCCTATCACTTGCAAGCACGCACTATATCTAAGTACAGTAGTACAACTTGTGACGTAGGAGATACAGGGGGTCCGCAATGGCCACGCCCCAGACTGCATACCTTTCCACGCACGAGACTTCTGCATACAGATCATACAAGCATCAAAAAAGCATGCTTTAATCAAGGAAAATAGTCAACGTTTCCGACCTGTGGTTGATTATTTCCCTGTTACGCCACGTCCTGGCAGCAAGTGTTTTATTCCTCCACAGTAACTGGCCAATTGCATTTGTAATTTATTTAAAAAATTCCACATCATATATTTAATTTTTTTTTAGTTTATAGTTACATTTAATGTTGTAGAATGCCCAATTAGTTTGTGTTCTGGCTTATGCTGAGAGCAGCTCACATGATATATCGTCTTTCGCGATGGTGTCCATGTGAGATTAGGCAATCATATTACAATGCCATAGATTCTTGCCGTGTCTTGATCAGGACACAAGTTTGGCTACAGGTGCTACACGTTTGACCCCGAACAGTCAGCGTTCATGTCCTCACGTGTCATCAGGGAGGAGGGTCAAGAAACTGTCAATCATGGCTACAGAGGAACATCAAAAAACACATTGTAGAAGTTGTCAAACTAGGTGAGAACATATGAAAAATTCTGTCATTCTAGACTTTTTGTCAGGATGTCGTGGGACGTCCCAGATGCTACATCGCTGTTCTTTGGTTGCATGACACTGCAAGCCCGGGTTATCGTTCCTGACGGTCATAATCGGGCCCAACACTGGAAATTTGTCAGCCATGACAAAATCAGGCTGAATTCGAGTAATCTGATCTGGGCATAGCAATCATTCCCCTCCCCAGTGTCTCTCAAGCACTTCTGAGGTACAGTTTACTACAAGTTAATGGAACAGACCATAATGATATGGATTGTAACCATGGAAACATGTACAGTCACAGAAGTGAGTAGCAGAAATAATGGTGATTTCCTCTAACGACCATGACAAGCACACACAGAAACACACTCACACACACACACGCACACTCACACACACACACACACACACACACTCACACACACATAAAAGGAAGTAAAAATGGAACAACCACAAGATTCTGAAACATGTTCCTCTTCTCTTCAGATTTGTGTAAGATCAAGATGGATAAGTTGTGCGAGCGTTGTGCTGAGATCAGATGGCTGTGGACATCTCTGATTATTTCAGGTGAGGACAGTTAATTAA
Organism: Parauchenoglanis ngamensis; assembly: GCA_030014255.1. NCBI lineage: Eukaryota > Metazoa > Chordata > Actinopteri > Siluriformes > Auchenoglanididae > Parauchenoglanis > Parauchenoglanis ngamensis. Next base: position 369,998 of record JAQMYM010000019.1, read on the forward strand.
TTGATTGAACTCTTAGAATCCATTTATCAATCATTTCATTTTAGCATCCAATTAAGTTAATCAATGTAGAAAAAAAAACAATCAAGAATCGTTCCAGTTCATCACGAGCTATGACCTTCTCATGCTACACAATGTAGTTAGCACTATAGCTATCCGAGCGTGTCCCAGCCACTGGACTGCAGTGTGGAAGCTGAGGATGAGCAGCCCTGGTCCTACATCAGTAAAAAGGTTCAGTATGCTGGGAGCAAAGATAAAACGAGGCATCTACTTTTCCTCCCTAGATCGCATCGTCTAGGTTATTCTGAAAAATCCTGCTGAGTTATTGTTGACTTCCACTCATTTGCAACTTTAAGTTGTGATATTTATCCAAGTTAGCCTGTTTTCTTTTCTTAATGCCAGGCTAAACCAGCATCACTTCCAGTAGCTAACAACTGTCAAAGTCAAATTCTAGTTAACAGTAAATAATAGTTATTTACAGGATAATTTTACTTCTGATTAAATCATTAGCAAATGATGTATCATCGTTTGAACGACACTTTCAGGCAAAATCTTTTAACAGTTTTAGATAAGAATAAAATAAAATTACATGACAGTAACTCATTCATTAATTATTTCACCAGTTAATGCATTTACTTTGTACTTTTCGACACTTAACTTTATTTAAAAGTAACTGTTTTACTTTGACTAGAATATTTTTTGGCTTCTACTATTATCTATAATTTCCATCCATCCATCCATTATCTATACCGCTTTATCCGTCTGCATTTTCGGGTGAGAGGCGGGGTACACCCTGAGAGAGAGAGAGAGAGAGAGAGAGAGACAGAGAGAGAGAGAGCGAGAGCGAGAGCGAGAACGTAAGACTGACTCCACTGGAGCTGGAGCAATGACATGCCTCTGTCTGTCCTCTATCTTCCTGCTCCTGTAGCATTCATTCCTGGAGTCGCTCTGACAGGCAATTGGGTGGTCCATGTTCCCGTGAACCCCATCCTGGCCCCTCATGGTGCTTCAGTGACGATTCCCTGCACTTACAACTTTTCCGAGTCTGGGTCACACCAAGTGCAGTCTGAGATTTGGTGTCTGAACCAGAGCCTGTGCATCACACCCACCTACGTGTACCACAGCGCCAACGTCTTCCCCGAGCCTGCGTACCGGGGCCGGGTCCAGTACCTGGGCTCGCTCGGCTCCAAGAACTGCTCTCTCAGGATAAGCGACCTGAGGATGAAGGACAGCGGCGTGTACGTGTTCCGCTTCATCACCAACCACACTGTGAAAAAGCTGCCGGAGCAGAAGGGCGTCACGCTGCAAGTGACAGGTCAGCAAACGTCACGTAACTGAGATACGATTTGTATTGCAATATTTAACATTCGTATCGTTTACATTTAACCTCAAAGTATATTTTTGGGAAAAGAAAGGTAAACAAATTTATTATTACATGCTTAGTTTATGTTTTATTTATTTATTTAGTTAGTTTTATTTTTTATATGTGTAATTTCACTTATGCAATTGTAATTAAATATTTTCTCATATTCATTTTTAACACTTTTTTATGGAGAGAAGGAACTGGAGGTCATTCATATGTAATTTGCTTTAAGAGATTTTCTTTTATTTTATGCTCTACAGATTTAAAATATTTTGAAATGTAATTTTTATATTTTACGTTTTAGGATTAATTTTACATTTACTTATAACACAAAACATTTTGTTTTTCAGATTTTCAGCCATTTTTGAGTACATTCTTCTGCTTTCTTATTACATGAGGTCACAAAGTGAGAAAAAGTGTAGATCATATTTTCTAAAACATTTCATATTTAGCTGTTTATTTTCATATAGGATTTTTATGCATTTAATATGTTTTTGCTAAGGAGTAGGGCCAAAAAGTGCTTGGACCCCGTAATCGCTACTAATATATTTATATTACTAAAACTGTTTGTTTGTTTTTTATGTAGTATGTACTTTTTTGACTTTTAATTAAAATAAAAGTCTATTCTATACATTTTTAAGATTTTTTGCCCATTGAGGCTCAGCATCACTCTTAAATAAACACTTCCCACAATGTTACATTCCTTAATTATATTGACTTTTTTGTAACTTTTACCTGTTTTGCTGGACTGCAGGTTGGACCTGTGCTCGTACTGAACAGAACATCATTACATGGTTCTGATACATGCGCAGGTTGGATAGAACCATGTACAAATCATGAAGCCTGAATTTGTACACGGCGTCTTTTATTTTTATGCCACCCGCCACACATATGTCTGTCCCAACACACCATGACTCAAGAACGAAATAAAGTTTAAAGGTCAGACATTTCCTCAAACAAACCCAACGTTTATGTTCTATTAATGACCTTAAAGGGGAAGTGAAAGTAACTGTCATGCATGAACCGAAGTATACACTTGTACAAAATGCTTCTTTAATAACTATTTCTAAAGGTTCTGAGCAAACACACATGGTTCTACATGGAACCCTGTCCGATAGCTTGTAGGGTTCTACGCAGAAAATCCTCTAAGGGCTGTGTTTTTCTTTAGACGCCCCAGTGAACACCTCAGTGATGGTCACCACATCAAGCAAGATTGTCGAGGGAACGTCAGTCACGCTGTCCTGTACCAGCTTCACCGCCTCGTCCCCGACCACCTTCAGGTGGTACCAGATGAACAGATCCGCCACTTTAAGAGGCACAGGCCAGACATTGAATATACAGCATCTCCGTTCTGAAGACAGCGGGATGTACACATGCGTAGCCCAAAACACCTGGGGCTCCCAGAATGCCACCATCACACTCACGGTCCAGAAAGGTAAGTACAAGTCTTGACACAGTCTTGCGTTTGTTAATGTTCTTTATGTAAGTTAGGAATAAAACACTCTCTATCCGGCTGATATAAAAAATAATCTACAATCGGGTGTGATGAAGTGGATTTAATGTTACCATCTTGAAGCTGATTATTTTTTTAAAGAAGTATTTTATTTCTCTCATACAACGTTTATATTCTTTATTATTTATTAGGGAATAACATGTACTTGTTATCCATTTATAGTTACATTTAATGTTCATGAAACAAGTCAGTTCCTGTTCTTCTCATTATAGTAGCTACAAACAGTCCTTCCCTTACAGTCTCTTAAGGTTCACAAGTCACAAATAGCAGCCATATTACCAAGAAAGCGCAACGCACAAAGCCGTTCATTTTCTCAGACGTTCTCATAGCAAATAACTTTACCTCTGACAACTACAAAGCGCTGACACTGGAGACTATTTCCCTAAATGATTTAAAAACCTCTGCGTATATAAAACTTGTAGTAATGACAGGGTTTTTTTTTTTTTGTTAAATAAGAATAAAAAATATTATCATTTTGCTCATTTTTTTTCTTAGTTGTTTTGATCCGAACATGTGGATCCGCTGGAAAAACATGAGCGTTAACAGAAAGTGTGTGTGTGTGTGTGTGTGTGTGTGTGTGTTTAGCAGAAGGAAGCAGCTCTGCCTCCACTGTCGGCATTGTGGTTGGAATTATCCTCGTGCTCACAGTAATAGCCACCATTGTTGCTTGCACTAAAAGGTGAATGCTTGTTTTCTTTAAACGTCCTTTATAACTATACAAAAATCATAGATATCAACAAAATAACTCTAAAACACACATTTTTCTTTCAGACACGCTGCCTCAAAATCACTTCAGACCATGTTTAACGATGATGGCAACCTCTGATCGGTGCAGGTAAGCAGCAGGAGGACACGTTTCTACTCGTCGTTCGGTTTATAGTTGGTGAATTCATTAATGGTGTCATAAAATGTAGCTGTATGCATATAAGGTTATATCTCAAGATATTATGTATGATTTGTCAAAGTAGAGTCTTCAGCCTCATGCTGGATAGGGTGAACATGTCATGATGTAATAAGGATGTAATCTTGTGAATTACTGTATGTATGTGGGTTTTTTTTTTCTATTTTATTGCAACAATATAGAAATGCAAGTGTTTTTTTTTTGTTTTTTTTATAATAGTAAGGTTGATCACATGCTCTGATTCCAAATTCTTTCCAAACTTTTATCATTCCGTACATGTCCAATGTGTATATGTTTATCAAGATGATGAATAAACTATTTAAAAACAAACCTACAGCATTCCTGTGTGTTTAAACCATTATAGCATCTCTCTGAGCTTGAATTAAAAAGACAAAAACGCAGCTCGTCATGTTAGTGAGAAAACAGTGAAAGTGTAAACTCCTGTCCTGAAGATGGCGGAAAATGTAAAGTTACAGTTCTGACTGGTACAAAGCGCTGACACTGGAGACTCCTTACATAAACATTAAATAAACACACACACTACCAGTCAAAAGTTTGGACACACCTTCTAATTCAATTATTTCTTTATTTTTATGACTTTAAAAGAG
>JAQMYM010000019.1:375793-387559 GCA_030014255.1 Parauchenoglanis ngamensis
TAGTTTTGATGTATTCAGTAATGTTTTACAACGTAGAAAGCAAAAAAAAAAAAGAAAAACCTATGAAAAAGAGTAGGGGTGTCCAAACTTTTGACTGGCAGTGTATACAAATAAAATAAATATCCAAATAAAAAATAGCTAAATAAAAAAATCTCATCTCCAGAAAAAAAACCGCTACCACAACAACGGCATGATGTTCTGATTTGTTTGGGGTTTCTTTTTGTATTTTTATGTTCACGTGGACTAAGAACACGCATCAGTTCTAGAAACAATCACGCGTGAGTTATGATCTGCAGCTGCGCTTCTGTCCGAGCTGCTGTTACGGAACTCCTTCCGACCAAACAGAATCTAGAATTCAATAGCATGTTCACCAGATCGTGAGGTTTTAACAGGAAAGTTTTATTGCAAGTGGAAACATCAGTCGAATCAGTTACAACAAGGCATCTGTTAGTCATGAATACATCAAGCTTCAGAAGGATCGTGATCGTATCAGCTTATTTTGAGCAATGATGTCAAAATCAGACAGATTTTCTCACTCTTTTCACAATCATAATCATACTGAAAGACATCTTAGTGATTCCTCATGAACTCTGGACAGAATTAGAAACCTGAGACCAGGGATTAGACTGCTTTCAAAGTGTTTCGGTCTCATTGAAAAAAATGACAGATGATATTTAGTTGTCTAAGATCTGTTCTAGTGAGACCAAACATAGCTTGTGTGCATCATGTTATGCTAAATCGGCTGTCTGGCCAGGACAGAATAAACAACATGGTGTCTGTCTTTAGACTCCTTCGCAGCACCATCTTTTGGAAGGTTTGTGACTTGCACTTGGTCCCGGCTGTAAAAGAACAAAACTAAACTCGCATAAGGAATAATTAATCCACTATGTTTCATTTCTGATTAGCAGCTAGGGTTATGTATTCCCTCCATTACCTGCAGCAGTGTTTATATTAGTTTGGGATAAAAGTCTAACCTTGGTGTATGAGAGTAATGCACAGTGACGTATTTGACTTTCCCGTCGTCTCCGTCTTTCTCATCCGGCTCAGTTTTCTCCCTGGCTTCCTTAAGGGGCACAATGGAAGGATGAATGTTGTCATGAATGTCTTCTGGTTCCTCCTACCACAAACATCAAATCTTTCTTTGAGCTTAGACTCAAAATCATAGTCAGGGATGTTTTTAATGCCATGCTATATCATTGAAGCTACTCCTTTCAGCCAGCTGGCATAAACGTTTATAAAGGCTTATTACAGCATGACATGCCAAGCAGTCATGAGTCGGAGTTGAGTCAAAGGTTTATACTGAGTTGTATTATTACTGTCTTCAATGTGTCACGAACTTAACATTAAAAGTTAATATTTAAAAAAATAACTTTTTAGAACAGCAGATATAATCATGTAAATTGTCATGACTGGACTTATAAACATAAAAAATAGAATTCAGCATTACATGAGGTGATTCGCATAAGCTTTCCTTCACAGCTAGCGTCACACTCTATGCTAGCTGCTTTGCTAGCGTGACCCATATCGTTGGCTTTAAATTCTGTTAGCTTTCACTCATGGCTAGTTCTATATTAATTTGCTAGCATGAAGGCAGATACACTATGCGAGCTCCTTTGCTTTCATTCACTGTTATATTTTAGTACTTAAAATACTTCATGTATTTGTGGTTAAGTGTATTTTAAAAAAAACCCAAACTTTTCTCTAACAATTAGGCTAGGATAAACCAAGTTAGCGCTAGCATCATGTCACAGCTAGCCTTGTATGGCAGCTGCTTGTCTAACGTTCATTCACTCAGAAGACTTTCTCATTTCAGACCCACTTTTATGGTCGATTCTGCTGTTCTTTAAACTTCCCTCTAGGAATATGGAAAACGTATTTAACAACAACAACACTGAGCTGACTCACTGGAATGTCTGCCATCTTTGAGCTCCGGGGCGGAAAACTTGGTTGAGGACACTCATAAAAAAGCGTGTCTACTTCCATGGGGGATCCGAGCTAGATACAAGATGCAAAATTTAGACTGTTGAACACACAACCTTTTAAACAGCAACAGAAAATCAGATCGTATATAAAATTATACAGTGAAAAGACCTGCTTGTCTATTTCCAGTGCTTCGCTGTCCACTCTGTGCATGTTCTTACTGCAGAAGGAATATGACATATAGGTATAATAATAATAATAATAATAATAATAACTTTATTATACAAATAAAATAAAATAAAAATATAATAAAATGCATCTCAAAAATGCTTTACAAAGAAAAAAACAGACGCCAGACGGAAAAAAAACGTAATTGTAAGTCGATTGCAGAAATTGTAAAAATAAGATCTAGAGTTAGATACATAATAATAATAATAATAATAATATACATAATTAATAATGATAAACTAACCAATAATTAAATACATAAATGATTAGGATAATAGTAATAATGAATTGGGAAAAGCATGGAATTGTAGCTTCAGGGGAAAAAAAAGAATAAATATTGCAATTAAAATGAATGTGACCTGATCATGACGGCGACAGTCAGAGTGATGAGAGCTACAGAAACGCCAACTGCAGATGCCAGAGCGATGACCTTCAGTCGACCTGTCAATCAAACACATAACTTTGCTCCAATAAAACCACATCCAACCTGAATACCTGTCTACATTTACGTATCAGTGTGTGCATACGTATGAGTAGCGATGTGGTCACACTACAGTTAGAGACAGCTCACGTGTAATTACGAATGTGAACCCTCAGGACAGGCAGAGCTAATCTGAGCAAAAGAATCGGACTTGAGCAATGAGGCTTGCGACGTGAACGCAGCCTTTGTGACCCTATTTGAGGCCTTATTTTTTCACTTAAGTATCATTTCACCTGCGTGTCATTACATTCTCCAGCACACTTCCTCACTGCACTATACACTTTACTGGAAATAAAAAGGACATTAGTACTTGAACTTCACCCACATGACTGAAGTGAGAACCTCTGGGTTCTGCTTTAAGCTAAAAAGAAGCAGACATGACATCACACACATCTGACTCTAGACAGGGAAGAGAAATGCATGGCATGTCACATGACTTCTCGCACCCAGAATGGATTTAGTGCATAGAGTTGAGGTGTTCGTGGACACATATTAGAGTTCACGTCAGGTTAAGATGATCTGATGTGAAGCGTACGAACCTCGCACCCTGACGGTGAAGACCGGAGAGCTGTGCACGCCGATGCGGTTGCGGGCCTCGCAGTAGTACTGGCCACTGGCTCCGGTGCTGACCTCAGCGATGGTGTAGCTCCGGCCCGATCGCGTTTCCCAGGCGTCAGCGGCATTGATCCGGTGCCAGGTGTAGTTCTCCACCGCTGGGTTCGCCTGACTGCTGCAGGTCAGGGTCAGGGAGCCACCCGCCTCGATCACGCTGGACGGATGAGCCAAAACCGAGGTGTTCTTAGGGGCATCTGAAAGACGGAGGACAAAACACGAGAGGACAAAAGACAAGAGGTAGAAAGTACAAGGGAGAGAAGTGAGGGTTGGCAGGAGCGAGAGATTGATTGATTGGTTTTTCAAGGACTAATAAAGGCGCTGATCTTTATTTCACTCAGGAACCTGATCCGGATTAGACGAGCATGACTTTCCAACATCAAGTCACAGCTATGTTATAAAGTAAATCTCTCAATTATTTCTTCACACGATCATGAACACTGACTTAACATCATGATGGAATTAAAGGTGCAGTTTGTTTTTTTGTTTTTTTTTTTCAAAAATTTCTAATGGTTACATTCTTTCAAGAAAAACCTAAAAACTAAGATTTGCAATATTGCTGTGTAAATAATCGCTTGTTTCTTTGTACATTTTTCCAGCCCTGAAATAAGCTCCGCCCCAAAACCTGAACAGATTCTTAGCTCAGCTGTTTTTTTGAATGAGGGCTGTACAGTATTACACTGCAGTTCAGCTCACTGCCAGCAGGTGGCTCTGCACATTTCAAACAAGTACAGAAAAGCTATTTTTGCGCTCTTTAGCCCATGAACAAGTGAGGACTTACACAGCACAGACAAAGTGACAGGCGGAGACATTCCCATTCCCAAAACGTTCCACACGGTGCAGTAATACTGCCCGGCATGGTGTGAGCGCACGCTGGTGAAGGTGAGGTTCTGAGAGGAACCTTTGGCCCAGGGTTGACCTCCAGTGACCTTGTACCAGGCGTACCGCTTCACCGGTGGGTTAGCGTTGCTGATGCACATCAGATTGACGGCGTGGCCTTCCATGATGTCACCTTTGGCACTGATTAGTACCTTCGTGTTCTTGGGAGAATCTGAGAGCGTAACAAAGTGGAGCCGTACATGAAGACAGGGCACAGCTTTGGCAACTCAGTCAGTCAGCAGATGTTTCCTGGATTAAGTTCTAAATCTGTGCATTTGAACCTTAACCTTGTGGTCTTGATGTAGAAAACTATGCCAGTGTGACATGATGTTCTGCCAAAAATACAAATATTACACAAGAACCAATTACCTAATATTGTCTTTCTGTGGGAGAGACACTGAATCAGAGGCGAGACAGACAACAAAACAGCAATGAGTCTAAAAGTTCATGTGTTTGAGACGTTAATTTTACCTTCATTTTTCTCAAAACTTCTGACAAACAACAGTAGAAAGCTAACAAGCACAAGTTAGCATAACTAACATTAATGCTATATAATCTACAGTCTTAGAAAAAATCAAATTTTCTAGCACCCTTAAGGGTTCTTCAGTTTGTTCTCCTAGAGCCATGGTTCTCAAAGTGGGGTCCCGGAACCAAGTGGCTCTAATAAATAGCCAAATTTATATACTTTTAAATAAAGGGGCAATTTTTTGGTTGGTTTGTTTGTCAAATAAATCTGTACTGCGGGGCTCCAAGAATTTTTTTAAAGTCAAAATTCTGTTAAATTTTTGAGAACCTCAAATGCTCAAGGTGAACACTTAACCCCTGCAACAGTTTCCCTTTCTGAAATGGTTCCGAGTAGAGCCATTTAAGACCCTAGAACCCTTAACCATCCAAAGAACCATTAAGGAACCAAACAAATCAACACATTCAACTCTGTTTTGAAAAGCAACTGAGGTTAGCAAAGGACTTTACTAAAATATTTGAAAAACGTTTCCGTCCAACATCCTAAACGTTCTTTGGTTTGTTCCTCTGGAGGAACTCTTTAAGATCTTTGGTCAGACTTTACAACACAGAGTTCCTCTTTAAGGCTTTAAGCAGAATCTCATCAGAACCCTAGAACTATCTTGCAGAACCCCTGAAGTGTACCACTAGTATCTTACAGGTAACGTTGACCAGAACCGGTGCGGAGCGGTCGGTGCCGATGGAGTTGCGGGCCACACAGAAGTACTCCCCGTGGTCTCGGTAGTCCAGACTCCAGAGCTTGAGCTCGGGTGTGAAGCTGTCGGGAACGCTGCCGCTCTCGCCCTCTCTAAACCAGGCGAAGCTCTCCACCGCCGGAGCGCCTTCACTGCCGCACGTCAGCGTCACCGAGTCACCCTCAGTCAGGGGCCCCTGCGAACTCACCCGCACCGAGGTGAGACGCGGAGCATCTGAAGGAGCAGGAGACCAATTTAAACATCATGGAACATTAAAGCAGCAGTTGAGGATTTTTACAGGCCTCCGCCGACTGCAAAGTAAAGTGCAGCTGGAATTAAACGCGCCCCGCAACACTCCTGTCAGAACCACGTAGGACTCGTGCGCTGCCCTTTACAGTAAAAGCGTGACAGCTCTGAGTGGCTCTAGAACAGCGTGATATAATTATTACAAGGATGGAAAAAACGATAATAACACAAAGTGCACTGTTAAACTCTACATATTATTGTAGTACAAACAAACAGATGGATAGATGGATTAATAAACAGATACAGTACAGACAGAAAAATAGATAGAGTGATAGATATCTAAACAGATAGATAGATAGATACATAGATAGACAGAAAGATAGATAGATAGTTAGAGAGATAGAGAGGTAGATAGATAGAGTGATAGATAGATAGGTAGAGAAAGAGAGCGATAGATAGATAGAGTGATAGATAGATAGATAGATAGATAGATAGATAGATAGATAGGTAGAGAAAGAGAGAGCGATAGATAGATAGATAGATAGATAGATAGAGAGAGAGAGAGAGATAGATAGATAGAGCAGTAGATAGATAGATAGATAGATAGATAGATAGATAGAGAGAGAGAGAGAGAGATAGATAGAGCAGTAGATAGATAGATAGATAGATAGATAGGTAGAGAAAGAGAGAGCGATAGATAGATAGATAGATAGAGAGAGAGAGAGAGAGAGAGAGAGAGATAGATAGAGAGAGAGAGAGAGAGAGAGAGAGAGAGAGAGAGAGAGATAGATAGAGAGAGAGAGAGAGAGAGAGAGATAGATAGATAGATAGATAGATATTTCTCTAATAAATTAAAGTCCTTGAAGTGGAATGAGGTTTAGGTGTGAGTGGAAGATTAGCGTAAGTATGTGCACTCACATCCCACAGCCAGGCTGATGCTGGGAGACTGGATGTTCTGCGGGGGAACGGGTCTGCAGTAGAACGTCCCCGCGTGCTGACTGTGGAAGTTATAGATGGGCGACACTTTGTCTGAGTAGCCCAGGTTAACTCCGTCCCTGTAGAGGGCGAAGGTCTTACCTGCAGCCGCACAGCCTCGAGCTACGCAGCTCAGAAACACCGTCTCACCTGACGCAAACATGTTGGAGATTCGCGCAGGATGAACCTGAACCTGGAGCTCTGTGAGAAAAAGCACACCAATAACACAGCAGCACAATTAACACACTTTCCCCACAGCACTGTCGCATGACGGACTCTGATTGGTCAGAAGGCGTTGATTAGTTTCTGTAACAGCAGCTCTGACAGTCATGGTCATTAACATTAACACACTCGTTATTGTTATTGTTTCTATAGTAACAGCTCATGCACAGGGACTCTCCACATAAACAGATTAAAAGCGCCTAATAGTTGATACGGAGAAATGTTTTCTTTTTAAAAATCCATTTATAGTTGCAGAAACTGATGCTTACAAAGCACTGGAGACTCCTTCCATACATATTACATTACAGAAAAGTTCCCCATATCATCAGAGCAGCTGTTATAGAAAATTAATCAACTCCTTCTGACCAATCAGAATCCTGAATTCTGTGATGTAATAATTCTCAGGTGAGAATTTAAAGACAGGAAAACGTCTGAGACTGCAGTGAACAGTACAGCACCTGTTACTGAAAGACTGATGGAGTCCGGCGAGGTCCATCTCCCCTGCTGATGGTCCGTCTCGAACCTGAAGTGATACTGACCGCCGTCGCTCAGCTTGACGCCGGTGAGCTGCAGGCTGCAGCGCTTGTGGCCGCCCACGTACTTCACCCTGTCCCTGTACGACAGACTGACCAGGTTGGGGTCCGTGTGGTAGGCGAAATCCCGTTTACCGTCAGCCGTGATGTGGAACCACATGACCCGCGTGGCGCTGAAGGGAGACGGATAGTCGTACCGGCACGGCAGGACGACGGTGGTCCCGGCCCAGGTGCAGATGTCCGTCCTGGAGAAGCTCACTGTCCATCTGCTGCACGATCCTGACAATAAAGAAGTGCCGAAGGTGTGCGTTTCACACGTCGCGTTCAATCCATAAACTAATAATGGACGTTATAAAAATACCCTGCACCTGCAAGGACACCTGGAGAACTCTACACTTTAGCTTACGTTATGTTAAAGCGAGAATTACCTGGTGGAGCGACGGAGATGACGGTCAACACTGTCACAAGCGTCCACATCTCAAATCTTACGAAGAAGAAGAAGAAGAAGAAGAGGAAGAGGAACACCGCAATAACATTTCATCTAAGGATTAATTCTTAATTAATCCAACACACACACACACACACACACACACACACACACACACTTACTCTGAGGACCATCAGGAGGTGATGACTTGATGGAAGATGGTGATGGATGTTATAAATGTAGGAGAAGAGCCTCTAAGAAAGGAAGTGCGAGTAAGAGAAAGGTGACAAGAGGCTGGCCATCGCTCCATCTCTCCCTCTGTCTGTCTCTCTCTCTCTCTGTCTGTCTGTCTCTCTCTCCCTCTGTCTGTCTCGCTCTCTCTCTCTCCCTCTGTCTCTCTCGCTCTCTCTCTCTCTGTCTGTCTGTCTCTCGCTCCCTCTGTGTATCTCTCTCGCTCTCACCGTGTCTTCAGTGAAACTCGACCCTCCCTCGTGTGCAGAGGGCAGCAGTACTGAGCCACTTCACCTGGACTGATCAATGTTTTTTTTACCTTTTTTTTTAAACGTCAGACAAGTCACATGCTCATATGTTTCACTTTTGAAATTTAGACAATTCACATTTTTTGTTTTGCACATTTTCACTGTGATTTTCTCACACGATTCTTTGATTTTCACGTGTGATTTTTTTTCCATGATTCCTTCATTTTCATGTGTGATTTTTTTTCTTCTGTTAAACGATTCATTTATTTGAAAATGTGTAAACTGAGCATAAAATTCGTCGTTTTCCATGATTCATTTATTTTCACAAAAGATTTTACCCCCAAATGATTTATTCATTTTCACATGATTTCTTTTCACACATGAATTGTTAATTTCCATGTGCGATTTTTTTTTTTTATCCACGTGGTTCATTTATTTTCACGTCTTGTTTTTTCCCCCACTTTAATTCATTTTGGATGTTTATTATTGTGTCATTTTTCATTTCAGCAGTTGCAGTTTATAATTGTGTTTATTGCATTATTAATTACCGAAACTTCAAGGAGGTCTAAGTGCAAATTCATTCTTTTCCAGAAACAATCTCCGACACAAGCTGGTGCGACTTTTCCTCATCTCCAGTTCTTCGATCTTCCTCTTGGTTCATCTTTCATGTCCTTCCGCCTGTCTGCTGTATTCATTATGTAATACCGCTCCAGAACCGCAGATGGCGATGATGACAACAGCGCTACACCCTCTCTAACACCATAGATAGCTATACTGACACGGCAGTAGCCGCCATGTTGGAGAGGTCAACTTGTTGAGTTGAATTTAATGAGTGAACTGCCGAGCAATTTGATGTAGTGATCCCCCAAAAAGAATTATACTATAACCAAATTATCGTCGGTTGACTGATGAATTCAGATCATTAGAAAATAATTAAAAACACTCGCTCACGCTTTATTATAATATATATATATATATATATATATATATATATGATCATTTCTAAATATCACACAATACCTGTGCCGACAGTTCCTGTAGTTAGACTCAATCAGTACATGTATACATACATACATATATGAATGATGTGGAGAAGTTATAGTATATAACTTCCGAGTTATAGTCACGTTATTATCAGCGTGGCTCGACGTCTTTTCCTATACATTTCCACAACCTAACGATAGAATTTTGCCCTTTCCAATATGGCGGGCGCAGTAACGTATAGAAGAAGCTACCGACGGCGATTAATGCGGTTAACGAGGCGTTTTCTATTTTCATATGTGTTTAGACAAGTCTAGAACTCGTGATTGTCCTGCAGCTGTCGGGAAAATGAGGATGTGGATATTTTTAAGACGAGTTTCGCGTCAAGAAATGCTAAACTTTTGCTAAGTTCCTCTACGGCTGGCTGTCACAAATGAGATTCTGAACTACAGGCAGTTTGTCGTCTCATCTCAGCAAGGTAGGTTTGCGAAAACTGCTATAAATGTGCTGAAATGATTGCGGTTTCATTAGATATCATTTTGGAAATGACTCACGAGCCTGCCATATATAGTTAAAAGGCTTAGGGAAGAGATATGAGGTAGATAAATGAGCCTGTATATATGCAGCGACCTGTGAGGAGACAGAAGTCAGTAAAGTCTTCATGAAACCAGCCTTAACTGACGCACACAGAAGTCCAATCCATTTTTTGTTCTTTCGTTTTACCCTCACAGCATGTTCGTGTTTCTCCTGCTGTTCCTCCTGCAGGCAGCAGAGGGCGACAGAACAACAATCTCCTGCATTGACGACCAGGGAAACGCAGTTGATTGGTTGGTTCCGCTAACAACATACCGCTCACTGTTATTACAATATCACGATATTTCCGATATCATTGAAAGCTGCTGTGTGTAAGCAAACTATCTGTGAGACCGATTAAGCAAAATTAAAATCAATAAATGTGTAAATATATATATGTGTGTGTGTGTGTATGCGCTGATGCATTTTTCTTGTCATTTCACAAGTTTGCGCCATTTTCCAAATGTGATCTAACTAAGCGTCATGCTGTTCTAGGAAAATAATCACCACCGGAGTGGAGGGATGAAGCGGAGTTACGGTTCCCACCTTAATGTTGATTATTTTCTTTTCACAGAGCATCCTGAAGCGCTTTATTTCTCTTCGACCCCAGCAGTTTGCCTGTGATTCAAAGTTTTAACGTATTATTCAACATTATTATATTTTTAACACTTTATCGTCATGGTTAATGTTGTGGAACGTCCATGAAACAAGTTAGTTATCGTTCCCTCACCAGTCTCTCTTTCTTTTCCTCTCTTGAAGTAAATAATCATAAAAAAAAAAAACCCATAACTTGCCTCATTATCAAGAAATCGGAAAGAACTGAAGATTTGGGAAACTTAAAGCTTTAGCTCTGACACTGGAGACTCCTTCCATGAATGTTAAATAAAGACAATGTTTTTATGACGGAAAACACTTCATCGTTCTAAAGCTTTTTAACCCATCTTCAGGTTCTACGTGTACAAGCTGCCGCGCATTCACGGGGGGACCTCGGAGGAAGGTCAGAGCTACCTGCTGCTGGAGGAACAGAGTGAGGGCTGGACGAAGAGCCGCAGTCTGGTGGGAGACGAGACGGGAGCTTTGGGGCGGAGCCTGGGACCGCTGTATAACGTACATTAAACTGCATGACACATTTATGGCTTTCCAAATGTGCTGATGTCGAGATTCACTTCCTTTCTCTGTGATCGAGACTGGAGGGTTCATTTTCTGCTCATTCAGCTGTCTCGTATTTGCAGCTGCACGCAGCAGAGACACGTGTGTATGTTGTGTATGTTCCTGTTGTGATATTAAAAAGAACTATTAGAGCAATTTCACCACCAGGGGTGAGCCGTGTGAGCGAAATATCACGTCACCATATGCAGAGATGATTCCGTAACACAGTCAGGATAACAGCAGGATCGTTTTTGGTTTGCTAACAAACAAACTGCCAAAAAAAACCAGTGTGATGATGCTTTTATTTAATATTTACAAAAATAACACCTTTCATTATAAATATAAAAGAAGTTAATTATAAGAGTTGCATTCGTTAGACTAGTTACGAGTCAATCTAATAATGCAAATAAATTCTTAGAATACATTTCAAATGACATTTGCAGCTTTAATACAAAAATCTTACACCAGATGAGCCGAGTCAGAATTTATAAATGTATTATGATTTTTTTTTTAATAAAGATAGCACAGCCATATTTTTCATATTTCAGTTATTTATTTATTTATTTGAAAGAAAGGAATGCACATTTAGCTATTTTAAGCTTTTTTTGTTCCACTTTTTCCTCGCAGCTTGAGTTCGTCCCAAGATCGTTGACCCACATTTCATTTTTAACCTTCTTAATTTTATTGATTTGTAAATAAATATGCCGCTGTTTGTCTCTATTCTTCTGTACCTGTGTAGCGTAATGATTTATAATCCCACTCTCTGGGGTCTGCTGTTAAAAATAACATCATGAAGTGTGTGTGTGTGTGTGTGTGTGTGTGTGTGTGTGTGTGTGTGTGTGTGTGTGTGTGTGTGTGTGTGTGT
>JAQMYM010000019.1:387659-415212 GCA_030014255.1 Parauchenoglanis ngamensis
ACTGACATTCACCACACACGCTGCATCCGCAAAGCCACTAGCATTGTGGACGACCCCACACACCCCTCACACACACTCTTCACCCTCCTGCCATCTGGCAAAAGGTACCAAAGTATTCGGGCCCTCACTGCAAGATTCTGTAATAGTTTCTTCCCCCAAGCCATCAGACTCCTGAACACTCAGGGACTGGACTGACACGCGCACGCACACGCACATGCACGCACACACACACACAAAAATGTACACTCCTTTACTGTTACCTAAAAACTCTGCACATTTTACACTTCACATTATATTTGTATTAGTGCTGCTCTGTCTTGTTTTTGTCTTGTCTTATGTCTGCAGTGTTTGCATATGGTTGAAATAACAATAAAAGCCACTTGAACTTGAACTTGAATCAGAAGACCTGACTGGAATTTGCCAAGAAATATGAAAACAAGCCACAAATTTTTAACCTCTACCAAAGTGATAGAAAGGCCAAAGTGTGGAGAAAGAAAGGATATGCTCATGATCCAAAACATACAAGCTCATTGGCTTGCATTTCTTCTTCTGGAACTGGCTCACTAATCTTAAAGAATGAATGTAACAGTTTGAAGAAGAGAGTCAATAGGTCTCTGACTTGATGCAGCTATTGCAAGCAAGGGATATGCAACCAAATATTAAGTGTTATTTACACTTTAAGGCTTTAATCTGTTCCTATACTTTTGCTCACATAAGAATTGTGCCATGTTCCAAGTTTGTTTTTTGTTTTTTTAACACATCTAGATTTCAATATCAGGAAATGAAAGCTGAAATTCTGATCCATCATCTCATATTCATCTTTCTATTTCAAACCCAAATGTCTTCGGTGTGTAACAAAAACAAAAGAATTGGCCTTGGGGTTCCAATACTTTTGGAGGGGACTGTTGATATAGTATAGATAACTTTACTATCTACATAAACTATATCTCTCTAAAATATTAATGGTGAATGATTAAAGTATGATTAGTATTGAATGCTGGCAGATTATAGGATGGTGAAGGATTCTGTCATGTTCAGATACTAAGATAAACACATCCAGGTCAAAGATGTCCAACAAACTGTGATAATGAAATAATACAGTTAACAAATATTAATTTATTTGGCTAGGTTCATAACAAACACCAAAAACAGCAAGCTCTAGAAAAAATTTCAGAGAAGATCTATATGTTATCTGGGATAAAGGCTCTTAAAATATTAAAATATGAGCCTGCCTCACACTGAATGCATAAATGTCTAATTATTTTTTCTCAGAATAACAAATATTAAATGAAATATTTCCCCCATTGATCTATTCGCAGTGCCCTCTGAGTAGACAGAGAGACACTGGGTTAGAAATAAAGAAGAACTGAGTGGGAGAAGGAGAGAGCAAGTATGAGATGAAGAAGTGAGAAAAAAAAACAGCATCAGTTCCTCTTTAATGCTCTCTGAGCCTGTGAAGGCAAGATTCAGCCTCATTTTGGACTAATTAGCTGCAGCTTAAAGAGAATACATGCTGGGCTCCTCTCTTTCTGCTTTGGCCTGGTATAGAAAGGTTGGCATAGACTGGCATCAGTTGGAAAAGCTTGGTGTTGGTTGGCATGCTTTGATAGGGGGTGGCACGCGTAGTAGGGGATGGCATGGCCTCGGATGGTTTGGCAAAGCCTGGCATAGCTCATTCAGGGTTGGCATTATGGAGAAAGAGCTACGTGGCATGTGCCCCATCTGTACACTCCCTGCCCCACATCCATGTTTAATTAGAGTATTGGTTGACACTTTCTGGGAGGCACAAACGGACTGGCAACATGACATCCAAGGAGTGATAATACACATGCACACACAGCACCACCACTTCAACTATAAACCAGCCCTGATCTACCATAAACAGAGCAAAAATAAATCCATCTTAATAGCTCCCAGTGAACAATTTTTAGGTTAGATTTTCTAAATGTTTTGGTTCCATGAATATTCAGTCTGTCAGCTTTTCTGTATGCTGTGAGAATGTGTTATATATCATTCATGAGTGTTCATATAACATTAGCTGTAGGATGTTGACTCAATACTTACTTAATGCTACCTCTGTGTTATAATAACACTGCAAAGTAACTATTATTATAAGGGACGCTCTTGGAGTATTTCAAGAATGTTATTTTTTTCATCATTCCAGCTTAACCTACTGTAAACTTGTCAAATACATATGATAACATGCTCCCAGCTATCATTACCATCAAAATCGCACTCTAGTCTCCGTCAGCGAACAGATGATAACAAAATAGACCTAATGTAAATCTATGATGAATTTCCTGGCTACACACAGTTATAGAAGCACGTTATATATAATCACCCAAATGAAGATGGGCTCCCTTTTGAGTCTGGTTCCACTCAAGGTTTCTTCCTCATGTTGTTTCAGGAAGTTCTTCCTTGCCGCCGTCACCGCAAGCTTGCTCATTAGAGATACATTATAAATTAATATATTTCAAATTTGTAACTTTAAAATTTGGAATTTATATATTTCTGTTACGCTGCTTTGTGGCAATGTCTATATACAAATAAAAATGCTATGCAAATAAAAATTTAATTGAATTGAAAATTCAGCACATTAATACAGTCCTGTATTTTGTAACAGAAAATAAAATGCATGTAAGTTCATGGAACACGAGTCATTCCAATTGAAATCATGTAGCGATGTTGAATATAAACACAGACACATAGCAACATTGTTCTAACATATTATTTACATAGTTTGCTCACACATACCTTATGAGTCTGCAGTCTTTCTACTATTTCTGCTCACTCCCAGTTTACTCCAGGAAGCTTCAGCATTCATTCATTAGTGCACAAACAACAAACAGTGCTGTGGAGCTCTTTATGACACACAAACACACCACACACACACACACACACACACACACACATACACACATACACACATACAGCAGAAAGAGGGTAAGAGTGAGAGACTGATGCAGAGCTCTAATGAGGCTGTTTGCATGGTCCAATGTGGCTGTTATTATAAAATGAGGATAAAAACCTGGTGTAATATTGGCCAGTTCCGGTTATCACAGCATCATTAAGAGAATACTAGTTAGCAGAAAACATGTCATTAGTGGGAGGGGAAGAGAGGGAGACAGAGAGAGAGAGAGAGAGAAAGAGCAGGAGAGGAAACTCCTAATGAGCAGAGGATGGACAGATAGAAATGGGTAAACAACGGTGCTGAGCCATGCAGAGAGAAGACTTTCTTATGACACACACACACACACACACACACACAATGTGTCACTGACAGAAAAAGCATAGAGGTAACTCGTCCGTTATTTATGGGCATGTTTGCTCATTACTGCATAAACAAGAATGAAAAAAAACGACATGCACAAACTCTCACATGCTCTGAGAGAGACCAAACCTTACCACTGTATTTCAAAGTGATGCTTGTTAACATGAGAACTGAGATCTTACACATAAGCTAGTTGATGAGTAAATCATTTGGTTTCCTTGTTTAGTTCAGGCCTTCTCAATGCCAGCCCTTAAATAACCATCAAAAAATGTTAACAGGCTGTTTCAGTCAAGGCTGTTCTCATTGCAAGGATGATTAGGCATATGACATCATTATGCCATACTGCTGCTGGGTGACCAATCAAACGCTAGTGGCTTAGAAATGAATTCTGAATGTTTAGGATCCTGCATGTTAAAACAAATTTATCTTATCTTATTTATCTACTGTCTGTTCCTGTTTCACTACAACAGCAGGTAATCAACTATCTACCTCTCAGCGAATTGATCTGGTTTTCTCTGCAAGAACAAATCATCAAGTGTGTACATATCCCTGCAATTTGTGCAAAAATAAATGAAACAAGAAATAGGAAAAGAGAAATAAATTGAAAAGAAACAACAAAGGAGGAGAAATGAGCAAATTAAAGAACAATAGGGACAATAAAAGGCAACCAACAGCGAGAAAAACAGGAACAAATGAGCAGAGTAACAATGCCAGAGAACAGAAGGCCAGTGTGAGTCATTGTGCCTGTAAGAATCACACCACCTCCCCACCAGAAACATGATCTGACAATCTATAGAAAATCATCTTATTCATCTCCATCTCTGCTTCTCTATTTCGCTCACACTCTCTCACTCCTCACTGGGATCTGGTCAGCACGTTTTTCTCTACTTTTGCACCAACTGTCCCTGGCAAAATGGCTACCACCACACTGCATTAATGAGAGAGTGGTGTTTCTTGCTGCTGCCTGCCAATCCACACCATTTGTTCTTCACAGGAACCACTTCCAAACCAGGGCATTCATGTGCCATGTGCAAAGAGAGATGACAAACAAAGCATGATGGGTGTATTTAGCTTTAACAGCGCTCAATCAGGTAGAATGTGCTTCACATTTGTTGTTAAGTGTCGACACATGGCCGCTCTGTGCATAGCATTGCTAATCTCCTTCTCGCCTTCAAATTTGCCAATTGTAATTTAACAGTGATCTAACACTTCATGTGATGTGTCCAAAGTATAAAAGTAGTCAATTTAACTTGGTGAGTCCATGTATGTTCTATATATTCATATTTTATTTCTAAATGTGTAAAATCATATATGCATATCGGGTTGTTTAAAACAATTTTTGGTTTCAAAACAATAAATATTAAAAATGTTTTCTACTTTAGTTGTTATCATCATTGTCATCATTTCAAATTCATTTAGGGGTTAAAATTAATGAACAGTCTTGAACCTTGAATGACCTAGATGTGTATCAGGGTAAATTAAGGATTGCTGTTAGTGCCTGAAGTACTACTAATATAAAGGACAACATGGCAGCTGAAAAATCAGCAGGTGCTGGAATGTAAGAATATATTTTATCATACCTTTTATGAAAATAAGGCTCGAGAACATGTCTTAAATAAAGAATAGCAGAATAGCTGAATAGTAGAATAACCTACTTGTACAGCTGAGGCCAACGCCTTATTTACAGCTAGGCTAATGACGTTCAAACTCAATTTTTCACAACTCCACACATTTCATGTCATGTCCTGTGTTCTAGGGTTTTATGATATTCCATAAGAGATCATTTTAAAATAATAACTATGATTTGCTTCAGGTAGCTTTCCATAAGTTCCTCACATTACCTGTGTGCTGAAATTTTGAAATAGAAGAAGAAGCCTTTAATTTTCAAACATACATTACAGCACAGTGAAATTCTTTATTTTTCACATATCCCATCTTTGTTAGGAAGCTAGGGTCAGATTGCAGGGTAAACCATGATACAGCACCCATGGAGCAAACAAGGTTAAGTACCTTGCAAAAGGGCCCAACAGTGGCAGCTGGTGTAACTCACTCAGGTTTGGGGACCTCCTTTCTCAAACATTCTTTTAAAGTTCTGTCCACAAATTTTCTATGGGATTAAGGCCAGGGCTTTTTGATGGCCACTCCAACACCCTTACATTGTTGTATTTTTAATTTTAGAAGAATGATTAGAATCATTGTTTTTCTGGAAGTCCCAATTGCAAACAAGTTTTCTGTCTTGAGGTGTTGATTAAGTTATCTCAATTAGCTAAATAATCCTTGTGATGCTATTGATTGTCAATGAACCAGTCCCTTTTTTAGCAAAACAACATGATGCTGCCCCCTCCATGCTTCACAGTTGGGGTGGTATCCTTTAGATTAAAAGCCTATTTTCCTCCATATGTAGCAGTGGTTGGCCATACAGTCCAATTTTTGTCCTACAAATGGCTAAATTCTGGTGATGACCTGCAAACTTTAGTCTGAATGTTTTTATGCCGGTGTTGGAGCTGGGGCTTCTACCTTGTGTGATAGCCTTTCAAGCCTAGCATAAGCCTTTTAGATTTTAGAGAATCATAGGATTCTCTTAATGGTAAATGTACATACAGTATTTGGTACATGAGGCCTAAAACTCCTTCAGCAGTTCCTTTGTTGTTGTCTTGGGGTTCAGTTGAACTTTTCAGACCAAAGGTTTTTCATCCCGTGGAGGTAAATTGTGCCTCCTTCCTGAATGTAGTAGTGTCAATGTGGTCCCAAGACTTTTATGTTTGCATGCAATTTTTTGTACAGATGTACATGGTACGTTGTGGTACTTTGTCATTGTTTGGAATTTGGTCCTAAGGAGGAATGGGAATTGTGGAGGTCCATATATTTTGGCTGAATTGCTTGGATTTTACCATGGTATAAAGTGCAAAAAGGCACAGTCTCTAACAGTAGGCCTTTTTAGAGTCACTGGTGAACTCCCTCTTAACTCCCAATTATGCCATTCCCCAATCAAAAAGGCATTACATAAGTTTGCTGAACCTTCCAGACTGTTTAAAGAGACAGCCAACTTAGTGTATATAAAATCTAGACACTAGAATTGTGAAATAGTCAATTAAAGCTGAAATAAACATGTCTCTGCTCAATTAGATTAAATGACCTGTAATATGAACATAATAGATGCCCTAATTTACTTGCCAACACAAATGTATAGTAACATGAAATGTGTAGAGTTGTGAAAAACTGAGACTAAATATCTTTAGCGTGGGTGTGTGTAAAGAATTTTTGCCTCAACCGTACTTCCACTTGTTGCCTCTGGGCATTTTGGATTTATGAATTTTTTATTTCTAAACTTGTGAAACAAGTAGGCACAATTCAAGAAGTTGTCAATATTTAATTTAAAAAATAATAATTTTATGAAAACGTTAGCTTCCAGTTTTGGTGTATGCAAAACATTTCCACTGTTGTTGTTTTCTTGGTTTCCAATTTTCCCTTAAAAACAAAAAATGAAAGAATGCAATGTATACAGATAGAGTTTCCCTGGCTATAAATACCTCCCCACTGAGTCCTTAATTCAAAGGCTTCGTTCCCTCTTAATTTCACATCTGTATTTTATTGCATATACTGTATCATGGTTTGAACAAATTGAACATTTGTACAGGAAAATACATATCTGCATTTCAAAGTCCTTCACTGCTGCTCTGCCAAGAGCAATTTGTCATCCAGTTCCTTGAATGATTGTCATTTCCTTGTTGATTATTGATCTAAGCAGGCTGAAATTGTCTGCTATTTCTATCTCACATCTATCAGGAGCGAAATTGTTCATAATAACAGTTACCAGGATCTTTGTTATTATGTTAAAGTGCCTACTGCCTGGAAAATTAGGTTCTCTGACTTTATTAAACACACATTTCATATCTTCTTTACTTTTATCCAGTGGTATCATCAGCATAGGGCAAATGATGAAACTTCCACCAATTTTTAGACCTGAGTTTTTTTCATGCAGATGCATTTCTATAATAATTTGCTCTGTGCATAGGCAAATAAATAAATAAATAAATAAATAAATAAAACTTTTGCTGATTTTCTGCACCTTTGCTGACTCATAACTCTTCAAACTTATATGTTCTCAAAACAGAAAAAAACCTGACTGTGTGTAGAAATGTGCTCTTCAGGTTTGTAGGTTTCAACTGTGGTTTCTCCCACAATGCTGTTTGTCAATGAACACTCCACAAAAGTACAAAAATATTCACAAGACAGTCACTATAAAAGACTTTACAGTACCATTGAGGTGATGTGGATTCCCCAGGCCTAGACTTTGCTTCATGCCAATGCACCTCTCTCTCTCCCTCCTTCCCGTCTCTCAGTCATCTGTCGTTCCTTTCCTCTCTCAGCACGATGTCATATTAGCTTCACCTGTCAGATTAGGCGACAGGTTCATGAATAACTGGACTTTCTCTCCCACTCTCTTCAGATTGTTAGGCTCAGACATTGAAAAGGAAATAAATCTCCATGGTGACATGCATCGATAAAGCTGACACACACACACACACACACAAATATAACAGCTAAAGAAAGAAATCATAGAACACATGACAAATTTTTCAGGTTTTTGTTCCACCAATTAGAGAGATACAGAAATATACTGTATATACATCTCATGCATAAGGACATTATAATGTTTTAATAATTATTACTAACAATAAAATTATCTTTAATAATTAATATATTTAGAGTATCCAAATTTGGTGCTTTATCAATAAAATGATGTAAAGTAGACCATAAAGCCTATTAAATCCTCCTCAAGTGAGGAATTGCCACACTCCTCCCTTGTCTTTCTTTCTGTCTGTCCATCTCTCTCTCTCTCTCTCTCTCCCTCTCTCTCTCTCTCTCCCTCTCTCTCTCTCTCTCCCTCTCTCCCTCTTGCTCTCCCTCTCTCCCTCTCTCTCCCTCTCTTCCTCTCTCTCCCTCTCCCTCTCTCTCTCTCTCTCTTTTCCTCTCCCTGTCTCTCTAATGTTGTAACGTTACTGGCTGGTATGCCCAATATACGATTCTTCAAACAGAGAAAAAACAAAAACATTTGGCTCGCTGCAAATCTGAAACCTCATGTCTAGAAAGCAGAAATCCTACACTGTAGTTTTAAAGAGCTTGTTCTAATATGCTATAGTTTTACAGCAACAGCTCTAAGATAGAACCCTCAGAGAACCCTTTTTGGAATCCAAATACCCTTAATTATGCAGTTAACCCTTAAATAATCCTTGCAGATCCTTTCTATTGAATCAAACAACCTTTAACAGCACGGGATCTTCAATGGTTCTGTGAAGGTGCATTAAATAATTCTGGGTTCTTGGCTTTCAAAAGGTTTCTTTCAGGGTTATTTATGGGTTTGTTGGATGATAAATGGTTCTTAACTTTAAGAAAGGCTCTTTAAGGGCTCGTTAAGGATTAATTGATTATTTAAGGGTTCTTGGCTTCCAGAAATGGTTCATTTTTGTCTTATTAACTTAATAAAAGAGAAAAAAAGAGAGGCTGATGAGGGAACAGCTGTTTCTAACCAGCTCCTGGAAATAAAAGCGACTATGAACCCCCTGATCGTGAATGATCTAAAGGTACTGATGATCTGCAGTTCTCTCCTCTCTGCACCAGGTGTGGTTCTGTTCGACAGCACACAGGGCTTCTGGTTGGTCCACAGCACTCCTCATTTTCCACCCCTCAAATCCGTGGGCAACTTCTCGTACCCCGAGTCAGGCTGCACCAACGGGCAGAACTTCATCTGTGTCACTTATCCGCTGATGTTCTTCGACACCATCGGTAAGAAATTCACACCTTCACGACATCAAGGAATAAACACAATGATGTGTGCATGCACTATTACAGGATCTTTAGTTGGCTCTTGGGGGAACTCTTTAAAATTCCATATAGAACCCTATCATGATAATGAACCATTAAAGAATGACTGAGGGACCCTTTAAGTAAGTGTGGATGAGGTCTCAAAGTACTTTGGATAATTAAGGGTTCTAAGCCTCCAAAAATGGTTAATCAAGGATTCTTTAAGGGTTCATTGGATAGTTACAGGTTCTTTGCATCCACCTAAAAGGGTGGATTTAAAGATTTATTGGATTATTAAGGGTTCTTATCTTTCAAACAGGGTTCTATGAGGATTCACTGAATAATTAAGGGTTCTTATTTAATGCAAAAGGGTTCTTCGGTGGTTCCTAAGGGGTCACTGGATAATTATGTGTCCTTTACTTCCAATAAGTGGTTCTTCAGTGGGTATTTAGAAGAGTCACTGGATAGTGAGTGGTTCTTAGCTTCCAAAAAGTGTTCTTCAAGGCTTTTTTGGATGATTTAAGGGTGCTTAACGTTCTCAAAAGGGTTCTTTTGAGGGTTATTTAAGGATGGTTTAATTATTCAGTAACCCCTCATGCATGGCAGCCTGACTAACCTCTTCAGTGGGGAAGTTTGCAGCACCTGGTTTCTGAATTTAAAAAGAAAAACTGTTTGGAAAATCATTCAATTTATCAAATTCAGGATATTTTGTCATTTTGGATTTTTCTATATTCATATCTTAACATGTAATATTATAATATAATATTTCGTTAAGGAGTTTCTACGCTAAATGCTGCTTTGATGTAAATCGGGGTGCAAAGGGTGCGTCTGTACACTTCTGTGCTATGCGAGTGTGGACGTGTGATCGCTTGTGAATGCTTTTAAAACACTTTTCTCCTCAAACGTTGTCCTGAATTAGAGAGTTGTGGGGCGTCCATCAAAAACCACCTCAAAAACAAATCAAGCCTTGTTGCCATAGTAACCATGAGAAAAATTCCTCAAACTGGCAGTTTAGCCATCGAGACTGCACCATTCTTACAGTAGGTGATGACTTGGTTGGCAGGTGAGTGATGTTGATGGCACTTCAGACCTGAACATTATTGTGATCAGGAGCTTTCAGCATCGAGCCTGCTGTCGAACGGAGCCGCACTGGTTGTAGTTGATGTAAAGGTTCCAGAGTACTTAAAATGTTTCTGGGTTCCTGAACAGGTTCTGGAGTTGGTGAAATACACTGGAGTTTGCTTCTTTCTAAGTAAGTCCCAGGGATTTGTAAACAAACGGTTCTCTGACCAGTTCCTGTGTTTGTAAATAGGTTCTATTTTTTTTATAAGGGTTCCAGAAGAAAGTCAGAGTGAAGAAGAAACTATTTGAAAAGTTCCAGAATTGCTGAAAAACTTCCTGGATTCCTGAGCTCCTGAAAACGTTTTTTTAATTTTTCAAAATGTTCCTATATTGGAACCTGTTTGATGAGAGAATCTTTTAGCTCCTTTATAAAAACCCTGATGTGTTCCACAGGTGAACAGTTGAAAATAAATCATCCACACATCTATGACTGCGACATTCCCGAGTCTCTGGCCTCCTCTGTACCCTCCATGGCTGAGCTCTGTAAACACCGGCATGGGCAGAAAAACTCCACCATCCCACATGGTTCCCTCTCCACGACCAACCGCAGCATCTCTCTGCTCTCGCTGGCCGGGATGGAGTTCATCAGTTTTGCAAAAGGAGCTTCTTTTGATGCCGGTGAGATGACATTTTGTTAGTTATCACCAGATGCTGAAAAATTACACACAAAAAAACCCCACATTATTGTTCCTGAAGAGGTTCCTGGTGTCCTGAATTATTTCTAGTTCCTGAAAAGTGTTCCTGGGTATTTGAAAAGGATTCGGGGTTCCTAAAATGATTCTTTGATTCCTGAATAGTTGCTGAAACGCTTCCAAAGTACATACAATTTCTGGCTTCCTGAAGATTTTTCAGAGTTGCTGCAAAGGTTCCCAAGTTCCAGAACAAAGTCACTGGGTTCCTCAAAATGCTATTGTGCTCCTGAAATGATTCCTGGCTTCCTGAATAGATTATAGGTTCTGAAAGATTTCAGAGTACTCAAAAAAACGTTTCTGGTTCCTTAATAGGTACCAGAGTTGCTGTAAGTGTTCCTCGGCTCCTGAGTAGGTTCTTAGATTCCTGGATTGGTTCTAGTTGCGGATACGTATTTCAGAACATTTCCGGATTCCTGAAAAGATATCGGATTTGCAGGAATACACTGGAATCCCAGGTCCCTGAAAATGCTGCCCTAGTTCCTAAATAGGTCCTGAAGTTCTTTAAATGTCTCCTTGTTCTTGAAAAGGTTGTTTGATTGGTTTCTGTGTTCCTGAAAAGGTTCCTCTTCTGTAGTATCGATAAACCTATTCAGAAATTTGAAGTGGATTAAAACCATTTGTAAAGAGATTGTTGTTTTTGCTGCTGTTCTACGCATGTGGCTGTAACTCCGATGTTCCCGGGGCTGCCGGGCTCAGACCTGTACCACGCCTGGGTAGCTCCCGCGCTGCAGACGGACCTGCTGGTGCAGTTCTGGCGTCGCTCCACCGGCGTCCTCCCCTCTGACTGCTCCTCCAACTGGAAGGTTCTGAACGTGGACAAGCTCTCTCCAGACGGCAACGTCACCTTCAAAGCCACGGAAGATCACTCCAAATGGGCGGTGAGCGTGGGGGGAGGTGGGCCGAGGGGCGGGGCCTGGGTGTGCGTGGGGGATATTAACAGGAACGAGGCGGAGGAGAAGCGAGGGGGCGGGACCGTGTGCAGGCAGGATCCTGTAGTGTGGAAGGCGTATCGAGCCGCGGCGCTGCAGTGCGACTCGTGTACCGGCGAGGTGGAGGAGTGCGAGACCGCACGGCTTTACCACTGACACGTACCTCCACACGGGTGAATGCAAAAGTTTGTGTACCCTTATGGCAAAAAGATGACGCAATCAATGCAAGGAGTTTAAAAAATCATTTAAAAACTCTGAAAATGCCTAGGTCAAGATTTTAATATTATAGCAATCAAAATGATTTTTTCCAATAATATTACTTATAAAAGTAGGAGTTTAAAATACCCCCCCACACACACACACACACACACTCTTGATCAGTGTGTGTGTTAGTTTTAACTTTTAACTGTTTTTCCACTCTTTCAAACTGTTTCCTTCGATTCTCAGTCGGATTCCTCTCTGCAAACACCCTGATATCATCTCATCCATGTCACCGCCTGTTTTCCTGATTTTTATTACGGTTGATTTACGATTGTCACTCGGCGGCACGCTGGGGAAAAGCACAGTAAAGCTGCTGTACAGAGTAAACGGTACTGGGCGAGAATTTCATTTGTTTTTTACGGATATTATTATTATTGTTGGTGTGTTTGTCTGTATAGTAGCTCCTGATATTCAGTTCTCTTAAAATATAAACAATAAATCTAAATACATGCACTATTATCTGTGGGGGGGTTTTAACAGGAGTCAGGTGTTCTAGGAAATGAACTGAATTTTTTTTTTATTTTAGTAATTTAGTTTTTTTTTTTTTAAATGTTTTGTTTGCTTACTGACCCGCACTTTTGGCAGATTTTTTGCTAAAATGAACCCGAATAGATTTTTTTTTTTAATTTATAAATTTCTTTTTCCCCCTAATTATTGGCGCATGATTGTCATTAGGTTGTTTTTTGTGATTTATCACCTGGCACTTGTAAGTAGTTTAATAATAATAATAATAATAATACATTTAAGGGATCAGGATTTTACAACAAATAGTGGTTTCTTTTTTTTTTGCTTTTATTTTATTTCTGATAAGCTGATCATCCTAAAACGCACTCTGCGTATTAGTACAGACACAGGGCTTTCTCTCAAGGACCTGACGCTTCTGAAATGTTTCTTTCTTTCTTTTTTTTTAACTGAATAATGATTTCGAAAATTTTCTGTCTTGTGTGATGTAATCAGGAGCATCATTCTCAGTATTGCTGATGGGGTTAAGTATATTAATAAATATTAATAAAAACAAATCCAAGTGGAAGCAGCTGAAATCCTTGAATTTCTTCTGAAGGATAAAGCTTAAAGATTGCTTTTGTCGCTAAAAGTGCTCAAGACCCGCCTGCTTTTACAGAACGCAAGCCGTCCAGCAAAGGTTAGGATTTACTCAGTTGTTTTAAACAAAAAAAAAATAGCTTTTAAAGCCCATTTGCTGTGACTTTGATTTTGTGAGCTTGTTGCTTTTCACAGTATTTAAGTAAATAAGGGTGCTTTCACACTTCACACCTATGAAACGCACAGGACACAAAGAGCCAGCATGTATCAAAATGAAAATTTATTGCGTACAAGAATAAGTGGTATACGTTTTGCATAAACCCAGCTTTTATCTATACAGAGGTGAATGTACAACATTAGCTTATCCTGAGCAACACGGCAGAAGCGAGAGCACCTGGAAACAAGGCACTTCACCACAAAAACTGAAAACATCCTGATGAGGAAACAACCCAGACACGGCTCCTCTGTCCTGCGCCGCGCCGCGCCGGGCCGAGAGCTCCGGCGCTTCAGTTCAGACGAGACTTCAAGAGCATTCGGAGCAAACGCACATCATGATCATCATCCGTGGCAGCAGCAGCAGTGGCGCAGGGTTCATCAGAACACAAGAGACAAGAGCTTTGACTTAAAGCTATAACCAGTGTTTTACTGTACATGTTTACATTTATAATAGACATTAAAATCTAGATTTATTTACTTAGTGTTGCATTTCTCAGTGAGCTTTGTGCTCTGTGCCTCCCCCATCCTTACTAAACTAACAGATTAATCTCTGCCTGGATAGGAGATCGTAAAAGTGGACAGTGTTACGGGCTGCTGTATTCAGAATCTTACGTGACATGTCACATGTCAGCACGTAGCCGCTTTAGTCACAATCTCATGTTTGTATACTTGGTTACAAAATGGCAGTGAGTTATCTTTTTTTTTTTTTTGCTTTTTGCGTAAACTAAATTCACTGTAGGACGTTAACGTGAGTTAGTACCCTTAAGTGCTACACGTCGTTCGGTGGAGTTGCAGTCATGGTTTCGTAGTCTTTGTCATCGCTGATCATGCAGTGTTTTTCACGGATTAGCTGAAGCTAATAAGGGTATCTCTCCGTTCGAGGTAGAAAGCCGTAACACCGGCAACGTGGCATCGGTCTCGCTCTCGTCGCTGTCTTAGTTGAACCTCTGAAATGCAAAAATGAGTGCAGCGTTTAGCAGCCGATTCATTTCACCCTAGATTTTATAGTGATGATCTCATTAAAGTCAAATGAGTTTAACCTGATATCTACACACCGCGTGTCGAGTGGACGTGTGATTACCACGGAGTAAAATTTCAACCTTTCAGTGCACTGAGGAAAAGTAAAACTTGTTTAATCCAATTTCACTTGTAGCGAAAGTCTAAGGGCAATTGTTTAACCTGTGCGACGGAAACGATGGAGTTGTGGCGATGATGGAAAACTTTAGCAAAATAAAAGAGTCTCGTGCGATTTTCCAACATTGGAGCAAAAAGTAGTTCCGGTTGCTTTACACTTTCCTGAGAATGTTCTCGGTGTTATCCATGCACCATCGTTCCATCTGAAAGAGAGGTCTCTACTCTAAAATGATTATCAGATGATCAGGGTTTATACTAAAGCGAAATAAATATTTTTTTAAAAAGTAGTGATAACATTACGATGTCTCTTTGTTTTTTGTTTTTTTACAGGTAATTCATCTGTATTATTTTTCTCATTCTGCTATAAGAATGTGATGAGCTTTATAGTCTCTGGTGGACAGTTAGTGATGTTTTAAGCTTCCAGGTGACTTTCAGTAAATTTCTCAAAACGCACACCCTGCCCTTAGACTTCCACTATAGTTCCGTTCGGAGCGAACAGTTTTGTATTTTTCCTCACTGCAGAGATCCGTGTTGAATGTCTCGTCCGTGGTAATCGCACACAGACGACAGGTGCTGTAGTAGAGGTTAGGTTAAAAGGAGAAAAAAAAGCCACCTTTAAGCATTTCTCCCATATGTTAGTATACGCTACGGGGTTTTATTAGAAATGTTACTCCACTTGTTTGTCTGTGCTGAACTGAAAACATGTGTTAAAAGAGTGTTCGGACCAGCCTCCGGCCCTTGGCCTTGATTCGTGGAAAAGTTGCGCTGGTCTCATTGTTCAGCGATGGTGAGCCCACCGGCGTGTTTCCTCCTCTTCTCCTCAACAGGAAGTCCACGCTAGCTGAGCTCATGGCGTAGAACACGTTTCCTGTGGCGGGTATTGTCAGCTCTGTCCGTTGGGAAAAATAAATAGGATTCTTATTAGCAAGCGGGTTACGGTAAAGTGCAAAAGTTTGCACACCTTAATAACTATTTATAATGTCATATCATCTTGGTCATAATATTTTCTCTGTGTAGCTTACCGCTTAGTACTGTTATCACTGGTCTAAACCCAACTTGTATTTCCTTCTTCAAATCAAGAGACTAAGGCAATTTTCTCTTGACTTTCCTTTCCATTTTAGATCATTGTCCTGAATTTTCTACTACGATACAATATAAAGCGTTTCGGACCGTGTTTTAGTATCTTCTGACGTGTAGCTTCTACATGTGACCAGCTGTGTACTTTTAATTTGTGACTGACGACGTAGAGACGGACTATTTTAAGCATCCATGTTACGGACGAATCATCTTGCTGGACTATTTAAATTATTTACACATAAATTTAACAAAGATTTATGCTTGACGGTTGATTTTGATCTTTACCTCTTAAATCGATTCACTGATCCGAATCATAGTTTCCACACGAAAACAATGGGGGGTGTAAACTTTTGCTCCTGACGTCCCATTACACTAACTGATATGGCCTAATTGAATAAAAAGGGCTTGCTGTTTCATTTTGTTTCTCTCTTGAATGCAAGATGTTAAGGATGTGCAAGAAGAGGAAGAGGTGTGAGTGTTACCTTTTCCTTCAGGAAGCAGTTGGATGAGCTCATATTTGGGGCCCTCGCGGGGGTCTTGGTTATGTTTCTCTAACGCCGAGCTGATCACAGTTGGACTTTTGTCATTGCTGCTAACCTGAAGAGAGAGAAATGAAACAAAATAAAAAAGAAGATTGATAATACAGTACAGAAACAATAAAGTGTCGGATCTGATTTAGGATTAGGGATCCTCTGCACTAGGGTTTGTATGAAAGAGATATTAAAGTGTTTATTACAATTTGAACTCATTCCAGATATGATTGATCACCCAAGACGGGGTTGGTGTCTGACGTTTGGCGCTACGAGGCTATAAATGAATGGAAATCTATCTCTTAAACAAATAAGCAGTTTGCCTCAGGCTAAACTGATGGCTGGAAGTTTCTCTTATTTGGAAGTTACATTAGCATCGTCGCTCCGGTGCAAAAGTAGCAGTGCAGTTTGCATAACTGGAAGCTTATTTTAATGTCAGTAAACAAAAAAGGAGAATAACAGTGGTCCACATACAGAGCCCTGGGGTACACCTTAAAGAATATTTGTGTTTGAGATCTGCTTATTTATTTTAACATATTACACCATTACAACAATTAGCAGTTTACATTAGTGTCTTATTTCTTAGCTACATTAGCCTTGTATGTTACAAAAATGCCTGACACCATGACATGTCTTTGCTGATTGGCTACATCAGTATTTGCTGTGGTTACAGGACAGTACCATAATGCTTCGATATAAATTCCCGTCGCGTAAATCCATCCGTATCTTGACGACTCGAATGTCTGGCCCCGCCCCTGGTGCGTGATTGGGCGGAGCGTTGCCGCACGAGATGGAGCGCCGATGGGTTTTGGTGGTGTTATTAGGCGTGGTCTCTGCAGAGGGGGTGGGGTCATTGGGTGGAGGGGACGATTCGACATCCAGACAGGAAACGGAAGGGGATTTCATGTGCTAAAAGAAATAAATAAAAAAGAAACGGTGGTGGAAATAAGAGGGATAACGATAATTATACTTACTGAGATCATATACAAGAATTTAAGGCGGTCCATGGAGGCGAGGAAAGAGGAGATAAAAAGACAAGGAAGAGCGTAAAGAGTTAAATTCTGATGGATTGGAACTGAAACCTTTCTTTATCAAAAAAGAAAAAGTAAAGTGCTGAGTGGAGACGAGATGATATGACTGGACATAACTCGATGGAGACGGAATTCAATCACACTGCACTCACTGGGCTTTACCTTGGCAAGCTTGGAGAGCAGATGATTGACAGGCGAAGGGAAATCAAATATTCCATCAGCGTCCATGCCTGAGCCTGTCACAGCAGAGAGAGCGCTGGTGGAGAGAGAGAAGGAGAGAGAGAGAGAGAATAGAACAAGTTAATTTGTTACAAACTGCATTCTGGGAAACGTCTCATCAGCGTGTGGCGGGATTTATCCTGAACAAACGGAATACCCATGGACTTCCCCGACAAAGGGCTCTAATAGCAGGAAGGCTTTGGAGACCCCACACACACACACACACACACACACATTTCTGCATACAATGCAATGTCCCAATATACACTGTTCCTTTGTCCTTCTGCAAAAAAGCTAAAGATTTACTGTATTACATGATGTAGGTGCTTTAAATGTTTACTTTGGAGGAATTCTTATGTACTATTTTATTAATACTTATATAATATATAAAATGTATCAACATTTGTACACGTTTATCCAATTCAAACTGAGACCTCCTTGGTATTTCTGTAAAAACAAACATTCGAATGAAATCAGGTAGATGTCACAAAAAATGCCCACCAATCACAAACGGAAACGTTAACCTGAGAACGTACACTACATCAGTGTGCACTAACGCTGTATAAGTGATTAACTGAGTGCGTAAATGAAGGCTCTGCTGGGATCGGTGCACTAAATGTTCAGCGTTAGGTCCAAACTGCAGCTTAAAGCCGACGTGAAGTGGAAACGGCCAACCAGAGAGCTGTGAAAAAGCTCAGGACACAAGAGGAAGTACAAGTTCACTAAACTGCAATAGATCTGTAATCATTTTCTCTTGTGGTCAAATGCAGATTCGGTAACACTTACAAAATAAAAAATGACACAAAAGTCCTGTTTAATGTGTTGAAAATCTCTGGAAAACCGATGTACGTGAGCAGGGTTGCCAGACGTGCATGTCAAAAAAATCACAATTAACATGCAGTGTTAAAAGATCAGTTTTCGTTGGATGGTTCTTTCACTATAAACAAAATGTGTGTGTATATGTGAATTAAAAAAAAAAATGCAGTGTAAGTTTAAGTGTCCCAAATCAACAGGAAAACTACGCACCTGGCAACGCTGACTATCCGGTCTAAGCAGCGTGCATGATGCTGTTTTACATGTGGTTTTGAAGAGGTGTGAAAAAAAAATTCATTTCCTGAAGTTTAGTATGTTGAACGAATATATTATGAGTCACACTTGAGATTCTTCATTCTTTTTTGCACTATCCTTCCTCACACGACAGAGAGAAGAAGAGCACTCTGAAGTGTTGCTTAAAGCATTGTTCTTTAATTGCACACCTTATGGCAATTCTGTACTTACGCACAAAGTGTTTCAGACAGAATGCGTAATGAAATCTAATTATGCTTCACAGCTCGGTACGTCTATACAGTGGGTAGAGAGTGGGCAGGTAATTAGGTGCATTATAAAGTGTGCGTGTGCGTGATGCTTACTCATGACACTCCGTGATGACCACGGTAGGCTGCGTAAGACGTCCTGGACTCGGTTCACCCTGAGGCTCGATCTGATTGGACAGTCTGTAGCTGCATCAAAACATCGCACATGATGTCATTTTACATAACCACCAGACGCTGCTGTACAACACCATACAGTTACAATTAAGAATAAAGTAGGAGGAGCTTCTGTGGGGATTGAAAGACTAGCGGTGGGCATGATTAGTAGAATATTCCACATTTAAAAACAGCATGAGTAAGACCAAGGGTGCCAATACTTTAATCTTGTGCACAAGGTACGGAGCCTTTTGTGTGCCTTCAAATATTTGTTCTCAAATCTCATATATAATGCACTAGGTAGGATCTACAGTGGCATTATGGTGTACCCTATGTAGTGAGCACGTGTAGTGAATAAGAAGCTGTTTGAGATTGGGCCGGACGTAAAGACGGTGAATTTGACGTCTCAGCGTTGAGACTGAGACGTTCAGTACCGAGAGGCAATTGTTTGACCAAGCAACGATACTTCTAGCTCCGCCCACATGTCCATGTTGCGCAACAGTAGAAGAAATAACGAACAAACGTGCAATCAGAATTAATTTCCGCTGGCGGAGGAGTTTGTTTTCAAGAAGGCGTCAGTGCTGACCTGTCCTCCTCGCTCAGCATGGGTACGCTGTGGTACCAGTACACAAACGACTCGTCCGTTCGGAAGGTGCTGTTCCTGCAGGACGACTGGAGGAGCCGGATTTTCGCCAGAACCTCAAATTCCTTCAGGGAGCAAGAAAGCAAAAGAATCCATTTCCGCATGAGATATTCACTCTCAAAAGATCTGACGCGAGGGAATAATAGAAAGAAATAACACTCACTCGTCGTCGTTTGTCAAGGTTGATATAACCATTCTGAGGGAAAAATAATATTCAACATATGAGTGTTTTTGGGCTTGGTGTGTGAATAGTGTCAGGTCTGATGGTGTTTGAGGTGCTTGTCTCGCCTCTAGTCTGTCTTTGACTGCGGCGTCCAGCATGGTGAGGTCAGTCAGGAAGATTCCCAGGTACGGCACGGTGCCCTGAGCGCTGGACTGCGGGATAAAGACAGACATTTTTACTCGTTTCTCTGCTTGTATAAGAGCTCAGAGTGGGAGAGTTTACAGCTCAGTGGGATTGTCACTCACCATGTGTCTTCTGTTGTTGATTTTAGTGTCCACGTTGGCAGATTTGGAAGTGCCTTCCTGTGCAACACAAAGGCGTATTAAACAAAGGGACTCGATTCTGCGTTCTGATTGGTCAGAAGGTGTGGATTAGTCCTCTATAACAGCAGCTGTGACGGCAGTGCAGCCGCAAATCACAATGCAATCGATCTGATATCATGTAATACGGTTTCTATAGTAACAGGTCATTCACTGGGACTCGCACCAAATGAACGAATTAAAAAGTATGCGAAGGAGAAATCCTTTAAGTCTCCAGTGTTAGTACTTTGTAACAGTCAGAGGTGAAGCTTTCCTGACATCTTCAGGGCAGACGTGTTTTTTTGCAGTGGTTTTAGCTGCTGTAATGTAAATAATACACTTATTAATTATTTAACCATTGGCAAAATGCTGCAGTATGAGAGAAATAAAATGCTCTGTGTAGGACGATAGTAGACAGTGGTGTGCTAACAGTAACAGCAGCATTTTTCCCGTTTGAAGAAGTCCACACAGGGAACTGAAGCCTGCCTATTGCTTTGTCATTTTGTCCGTTAGTGTATCAGTATAGAAACTGACCACCGTATGCAAAAACTACTGCACAGTCAGCTGATAAATACTAAAGCTGCTGACACATCAGGGTGTTTTTAAATCCGCCGATCACTCGTCGTAACACATCAGTATTCAAAAGCACTGCTTTTTTCCCCCTATTTGCTCTTTAGCATAAAAAGACACCATCACGGCCTTTATCTGATCTGCCTGTTATTCATCCACTCACAGCACGGATGCGTGTACGGCACCTCCGACACGGTGGGTGTAAGATGTGTGTCGTGTGTGAATGCGAGCCTTTGTGTCCGTGTCTGTGACTCACTTCTTTGAGCAGCTCTCGGCTCTGCGAGTAGTTGTCTTTCTCCGAGAAGATGGAAGCCAGTTCCTCGTAGCGTTTTATGGCCTCCCTGTCAGTGTCGCAACACACACACACACACACACAGCTTCCAGTCTTCCTGATTGTAAAACCATTTCAGATTAACTAGATGTATGAATCAATAAATATTCAGTATGCAACTCGAGCCATTTTGCGTTACTACTACGTATAGAAAGCACTTTAAACTCTCTTACTATTCAGTTATTCATGTTAAAGCACATTATTCAGGAACTGATATGAATTATTCAACATCTACAGTAAAGCCTATAATAGTCAGGGGAGTGAGGAATGTTCTGGAAAATCGCATCCATAGTGTAAGGACTTGCACGGAAAGAGGGCAGGCGTTTCATGTTAAACGAATCCACTACATTATTAAAAATCAGCTTTAAAAAATCTTCCTCTTCCTCTTGTCAGTTTACCATACTCTTAACACTTCCTGTTTTGTTTTGTTTTTTAAATAATTTTAAAAGTCAGTGATTTAAATATAACCTATTTGCAGCTATGGAGCGTTTTCACTCGTTATATAAGGATAAAGTCAGCAGATGCGTTGGGAAATTCTGCACATGACATCCTGCAGGTTTTGAAGACAGATAGCTAAGCGGTCTTACTTGTTACATATGAAATAATCCCTATTTCGCTATCATTCCCTGTAGTAAATAAACAGTTTGAAATAATGATGCTAGATTATTACTGCCTCACTCTACACTTTGAGGGAAGCTTTTATTATTTGCCTTATTAGAGTCATTTATTTATGTCGCTGGACTTAATGTAAATCTGAACAGTTTAACTTTCCACCTGATCAGGCTAATTACACACAAGGTATCTTTTTTCCTATCAAGTTTGCGAATAATTCTGTAATTAATAATAATTAGAGTAAGTAATTACTTAATTACTCTAAGCTAATAATAATTGCAGACCTTTATACTGTGTATAAACAAATGAAATGTTAATTAAATGTCAATACTTCTGTCCAGCCCTGGTGTAGCCTCACTGACAGACAGCTCCTGAGAGTTTTAGCGGTTAAAGCTGCGGGTTTTAGGAGATTTTCTTTCCCGAGCCTGCAGCATTATCTCCTGTGTGATCAGACATGAGACACTCACCGGTCCGTCTCTTGCCACGTCTTCCTCAGCCTGTGGATGGGGTTACTCTGCAGCGCTGACACGATGGCATACAGCGACGAGAAGTTCTTCCTGACTCTGCATGCCTGCTCAGGAGACAACAAAACAACTCATTTTAAAAAGGTGTCTAGACATGTGAGGATCAATACTAGAACTAATAGCAGTTTTATAGTTAGAACGTCAAGCACCAAAAATGAACTTTATCCAGAGGCTACAGTCAGGGCAGGGTTTGGTCATAACTCGGACTGTCCAAGCACCAAATAAGCAAAGAAAACGCCGGCTCAACTCGGAGTTCCTGCTCAGGGAGGTCTCATGTAGCGTTTGATGTTCAGTTGATTGCAACACTTGAGTTTGTGTTCTCAATAATGTGACGTTTATCACATACTAGTGCACTAAATAGTGTGTGAAAATAGTGTGCTACTAGCTGTTTAGTGTTTTAGTGAATTCATGTGGTTTAGAAATATGTCATCACACGTCTAAACTGAGTAATTCTCACAATAATGCAGATCGTTCGTGACGGATTCGCTGGTGTATAATCTGAGCACATGGTCCGGATCGACAAATCCGTCGCTAAGTAGTGAACAGAGAACTGAGGATTAAAATGCTTATAAAGTGCTCGAACCTCAGCTACGCTGATCCATTTCTCCAGAAGGCGCGTCCTCTGCTGGGTCTTCAGCTCCGTCTGCCACAGGCACGAGGCTGTAACGGCGTTGGCCAGACGATTAAACTGACGCACCGTGGCTCGGACCGACCAGCACGCACCCTCGTGGCCCTTCTTATCTCTCTGAGACCAGCGCGAGCCCAGACAGTGATACGGCACCAGCTTGAGAAACAGCTCCTAGAGGATCAGATTAATACTGTAAACATGACCGTAGTAAACTGCCTCCTTGTGAGCTTGTTAAAGTAGCATTATTTACTGCATCGGCTACAACAGAGAAGACGCAACCTTCAGCATTAACACGTGACGAGTACAAGTAAAAAAGAATAATAACAAAGGTAACCCCTGTAATATTTTATGCTGAATAAAGACACCTGCATTAACTATGTTATTTCATTTTTTTATGGAAAAAGTCACAAACTTTTAACCCTCATAAATTCAATTACAGCAAGTAGTTATTTCTGATTAATACTACAACTGTTACTGCTATTACTGTTTTTACCACTACTAATATAACTACTACTAATAATAATGAAAAAAGAACGAAGGAAAGTGCACAGTGTATAAATGAACAGCCTCACCGTCTCGATCTTGGTCAGCTGCTCGGCGATGATGCTCGAGGGAAAAGCCAGGATATTGGTGGCGTCGAACTTCGAAGGGTCGGGAGATGACGTTTGGAGAAAAGTATTTGTAGCATCTAAAGCACAGCAGGTATGTTTATATACGCTGATCAGAAAACCGGATTTATATTAAATCTTTAATATTTACATTTACACAAAAAACAGCACTGCACTGACATATCGTCCTAAAATTACAGTAGAATGCGTGTAAGACCTGGTGCACCTTCTAAATCTAACCCTAGATTTTTGGCACCCTCCGTAAGTATATAAAATGGATGCTACGTGATGTGACGGATGACGGTGTGAGCTTTAATGTGGAGGTCGGATGCTGAAAAGTTTTTATTACAATACAATATTGGGGTCTTGTTGAATGGTAAATTATAATCCATGAATTCCCTCCCGGCAGAGGCAGCCAGGCTTTGGAGAAAATATGCCATCCATAAGACATTATTCTTCACAAAAGCTCCTGCATCACAAGCTGCAGTCTTAATACTCATTTGAAGGGTGCTAATAATTCTGGGTTCAACTGAATGTTCGTTTTGTTTTAGAGAACAAGTTATTTATTGATGCTGGACGTGCATGTGTAAAAAAGATGTCTCTCTACCTGGAGTAGAGTCAGGAATCAGGGACTTGTCGCTGAGCTCCTCGGCGATCTTCAGTAGCCGACCTTTGAGATCTGACCCCGTCGACTGTGGCATCAGGGGCGCGAGTCGGAGCAGGTGTGAGGGGTCACCTAGCGAGTGGAAGTCCTCCGGGTATTCGCTCAGCCACGTGCTGAACACGGTGCACACAGCCCTGAACACGGCACACAGGGAGACAAAGGTGTGTGTGTCAGAAAGCTCTCTCTCACACACACACACACACACACACACACACTAATGAAACAGAGCAGCATGTGTGTAGTGTGAGGTGGAAACAGACTGATTTTGTATCAGTTGCATATTGTGGATGCGGTCCTCCAAATTAAGCAATAATTATGAATATGAATAATTATGAATTAGGTAATATGGCAATATAATAATATAGGCCTTTTATAGTTTTATGTGTTTTTATTTTTATATGCTTTATATTTAGCCACTGTTAGTAGTAGTAGTAGTAGAAGCAGTGTGATGATAATAATAATAATAATAATAATAATAATAATTTGATTCTTATTTTAGCACTTAAATGCAATCAAGCAAGCTTGCCAAAACATTTCTCAAAAACAAATATAAAAGACGTTTATTAAAAAGTCATTGTTATTAATAACCAATATTCTGGACAATATTCAATATCTTAATAATCCATAAACAGGTAATAAAGGGACCATGAAGAATGAATATGTGCCATGTTTTTTTTTCGTGTATAAGTTACACCTTTGCGGCATCGTGTAGTAACGAGAAATTGTGTTATGAGTTATTTAAGCAGAAGCGCTCACTTGTTGAAGGTCTGGCGGGTGGGACTGCCGCTGTCTCCTGGTGGACTTCCCAACCTAAATAACAGAAAATGCTAGTGTATATATGAGCGTCCCATTGAATGTATTTTTGCAGGAATCTGGTCTTTACCTGTCTATCAAGATGTCCAGCACCCTCTCAGTGGTGGTGAAGGAGCGGTACGTGGAGAGGAAGATGGAGATGAAGGACATGTCCTCCATAGAGAAGGAGTGGAGGAGGTGAAGGACCAGCTTCTCCTCTGTCCCAGCCTTCACACACTGCGAGCGGTGACATGACTGCTGGAAAAGGAAGGTGTGTGTGAGTGCAGCGTGTAAGGTTTAGAGCAGCATGTGGGCAGAGTACTCGAGTATAACTATGATCGATCGAGATGACACTGTGTGATAAATACGCGAATGAACGCAGGAATAATCTCGCAGCTTGCATCAAATATATTTAATGTCGACTGAAGTCAAGGACGAGGAGGTGAAACTGAAATCCTTCCAGAAATGGAGCTCGTTTAATTTAGCTTATTTTGGCTCACATGGACACGGCACGCAAACGTGGCTCTAACAGCAGGCACAGGATGACAAAATGGTATTTCATGTCCTCATTTTGTGACTCAGGAAGTGTGAGGTTTTGCATTGTGCGTCCTCAACAAAACTAATAGCTTAATTGTTAGTCAAAGATTTGCTGGTGTCGAATTTTATGCTTCCACAGCATTGTAGAAGATCCCACACACCCCTCACACACACTCTTCACCCTCCTGCCATCTGGCAAGAGACACCGAAGCATTCGGGCCCTCACCGCCAGACTGTGTAACAGCTTCTTCCCCCAAGCCATCAGACTCCTGAACACTCAGGGACTGGACTGACACACACACACACACACACACACACACACACACACACACACACACTCTCTCTCTCACAAAATGAATAAATTCAACTACCTCTGCAATTTTTGCATGTTTGCCTTGGATTAGCATTAGTCTTGTATTGTGATGTCTGCAGTATTTGCACATTCGCACACATGCACTTTATGTTGTCCTCTGTTGCACACGTGCACTTTTGTACTTCTGTGTTGTCTTATATGTAGCACATTGATCCTGGAGGAACGTTGTCTCGTTTCACTGAGTACTGTATCACCTGTATATGGCTGGAATGACAATAAAGCCACTTGAATTCCTGTATAAAGTCTCCAGTCACAGTTCCAGTACCAAAATTTCCATAAACAAAGGTGCCAGTGTCAATACCACAAAAATCTATTTCGGTCCCAATGGTATCAGGTCCAGTATTAGGTCACAGTTCCAATACCAAAAGTTGCATTTCCATAAACACGCATGCCGCTTTCAATACTAAAAGGGTTTAGTTCTAGTACTAAAATTACCAGTACTATAACCAAAGGTACCAGTTCCATTACTACAGTCCCATTCTAGTATCAGAAGTAAGTTTCAGCACTAAAAGGTACCAGTTCTTATTCCAAAATCCCTTGTTCCAGTATTAAAGTTTCTAATTCTGTAAATAAAGGTACCGGTTCCTGTAAGAATAAGAGTCACAGTTCCAGTACCATAGATGAGAGCTCAGAAGGAGCTGTTTCATTTTCAGCACTAACACTGCCTCAGTATGCTCCCTACCTAGTGAACCTCTGGGTGATTAGAACACAGCGTGTGTCCCCTGCAGTCTTCTCCTGAATCTGTATGAGACCCGCAGCACTGCACGATTAAATATCGATTTAATATCGAGCAGCTTTAGAATTCTGGCCCGCAAAACCCAGCACCACAGCGCAGCGGGATCAGAAGGTCAAGATCCGTGGAAGCACAGCGTGGCAGGACAGCAGCCATGTTTAATTCATCACACGGCCCACAGCAGTGCAGCTCAGACATGCTGAACATGGCGGCCATGTTGCACTGGAGCTCACAATTTACCACTGAGTCACTAACACTGGATCACCACCTGAGAGCTGACCAATCAGAGTGCTCGTGCCACCATGTTGCCACGGTGGCCCGTCCGTTGGATAGGAGTCAGATGGACAGGTGATGATGCCATCAGTGATAAGGTGCCACCCTTATTGTAATGAGGAACACACACACACACGTACCCGAGTTGGTCCACCAGGTTCCACAGAACATCAGGCGTTGGAACCAGAGGAGAACCATCATACAGAACCACCGACGCGCCAACAGCCAGAGATGTCACCAACCAGTTCCACATCATCCACCCGGTCTACAGAGAGAGAGAGAGAGAGAGAAATAAAATGTGAAATGGAAATGAATAAATAAAATCATGTGATCAGAATAAAAAGATTAATTTGCATACTGTAGTGTAGTAGATGATGACATCACTACTCGTCATGTTGCCATGGAGAACGTGTTCCTTAAGGTGCTGAATCAGAGTCCCCTACAGACAGAGAGAGAGACAGAGAAACAGAGACAGAGAGAGAGAGAGAGAGAGAGAGAGAGAGAGAGAGACAAAGACACAGAGCGAGAGAAAGACAGAGAGAGACAGAGAGAGAGAAAGAGAGACAGAGAGAGACAGAGAGACAGAGAGAGACAGAGAGAGAGACAGACAGATAGACAGAGAGAGAGAGAGAATGGAGATGAATAGCAGTGTTATGTAGTAGACGTTCCCTTTTCCCATCCACTCCATGAATCAAATCTGTTAATCCAAATTCATCTGTCTGTCTGTCTGACAGACTACACCAGTCAGAAATCTTGCAAAGCCAGCTCCACAAAGACATGCTTACGTCACACACAGCACTGTAAAGCAGACACACACACACACACACACAGCACTGTAAAGCACACACACACACACACACACACACACAGCACTGTAAAGCAGACACACACACACACACAGCACTGTAAAGCGCACACACACACACACACAGCACTGTAAAGCACACAC
>JAQMYM010000019.1:415506-429628 GCA_030014255.1 Parauchenoglanis ngamensis
ACACCCCTCACACACACTCTTCACCCTCCTGCCATCTGGCAAGAGATACCGAAGCACTCGGGCCCTCACTGTTACACTGTGTAACAACTTCTTCCCCCAAGCCATCGGACTCCTGAACACTCAGGGACTGGACTGACACACACACACACACACACACACACACACACACATGTATATTCAACTATCATTTTTGCACATTAGATTTGGATTAGCGCTTCACTGTCTTGTCTTGTGATGTCTGCTCTGTTTGCACACGTGCACTTTATGTTGTCTTCTGTTGCACACGTGCACTTTTGTACATCTGTGATGTCTTGTAGCAGCTTGGTCCTGGAGACACGTTGTCTCTTTTCACTGTGTACTGTATCACATGTGTACGGTTGAAATGACAATAAAGAAACTTGAACTTGTGTGTGGGTTTTACCGGTGCATTGGGGTCACCGTGGTGTGGCTTCACGATCACCGTGTAGATGATGCCGTCCTCCTCTTTTTCAGTAACAGTGGACTGATACAGAGACAGAGACAAAAATGAATAAACGACAACGCAACAGCTTTGAGAACAATCATTTCCGACTAATGTGAACTGAGGTCCGTTCCAAACTTTCTCCCTAACTGGGAAACGAAGATGAGACATTCAAGTCCCCACCGAACCTGTAACTTCAACCCAACAGAAATATCCTTGCTAGAATATGTTTATGTAGAATATTTTCTATCTAGGAAACTGATGAATATTATTTCCAGCACACATTAAATGATTAAAATGGCCTAGGACCATGCCAGGATTTCTGAACATGGATGAATATGAATTTAGAAATGCTACCATGTCCTCAGCTTGCCTAATGCTCTTATAACCAACTTAGCCTATCAACTTTGCAAGCTAGCTAAATCACTGCTAGTAATCTAGCTCACATTAGATCTAGAATCTCAATTCTCATTCTTATGTTAATATGATTTACTTTAGTGCACTCAAGTCTATCAAGATATCTATCTCTCATGAAATATAATGTCGCCATCGAAGCCATGACTTAGTTCCTCACTAGCTTTAGCTAAGTTAGCTGCCTAGCAAAAGAATCATGGGGGTCAGGTCATATAAACCTACTGAGAATGTCTTATGATGTTTTAACAAATTTGACATATATAACCAAAATCAGTGTCCAAGAGGAAATTTTAAAACTTTTTTTTTTTTTTTAGCACAAAATGCTAGTAAAATACTATAACATGAGAG
This sequence comes from Parauchenoglanis ngamensis, assembly GCA_030014255.1. NCBI lineage: Eukaryota > Metazoa > Chordata > Actinopteri > Siluriformes > Auchenoglanididae > Parauchenoglanis > Parauchenoglanis ngamensis. Next base: position 416,729 of record JAQMYM010000019.1, read on the forward strand.
ATAATCGCTGTTAATGAGATAATGTTGATTCAATTCAATTTTATTTGAACATTGTCACGAAGCAGTTTCACAGAAATATATATTCATATTTTTATTATTAACTTATGAATCTATATCGCTAATTTGCAAGACTGTGGCGGTGACGGTGGTAAGGAAAAACTCCCCGAGGAAGGAACCAGACTCAAACGGGAACCCGTCCTCATTTGGGATATTCGCATAGTGCCATTGCACATAACTTGTGTCTATAACTATGTGTTATATGGCCAAAAAAAAGTACAGTTGTGATGATATCATAAGATCAGATATTTGATGTCTTGTCCTTTATTTTCTAACACAGTCATAAAAGCAGTCACTTGTCTACAGAGCGTTGTTTGTGGGCTCACCAGGTTGAGTGGACAGTACCAAGTGGTTTTCATGGAGGAGGCGTCGAACTGAGGAACACACCAGAGAGGTGATTGTGATTAAAAGCTTTGATGCTATATTCATACAGTATTAATCCATACAATAACACAAAGATCAGTATTGCAGCTGCAAATCATAGCTTTATATTAGTGCACGCGTTCGCTCGTTTCATTAACATTTATGGAAATAGTGTCCCATGTCAGGGCTTTGTAACAGTCAGAGGTAAAGCTGTAACTTCAAGTTTTCCGACATCTTTAACAAGAGAGAGAAAAAGAGAGGCTGGTAAAGGAACGACTGTTTATAGCTGCTATAGTGCAAGTGACAACAGGAACTAACTTTCTGTCATTACCTTTAAATGGATAAATGGTACAAGATGTCATTCTTTAGAGTAATTCCACTTCATCATTGATTGATTTACTGTAACAGAACCCAACAGAGGGTTTTATTCCTTACATATATTTCCAGGAAATTACGCACCCATGGCAAGTTTCGATTTAGGTTTCTTTGAGATTACTCTTTATAAATCACCCACAAAATTGTGGGGAAAAAAAAGTACACCTGCGAACGATCCTCTTTATTTGGAATTAATCAATTAATCAGGGCCAAAGTGTGAAACGTCACTTTAGGCGTTTGAAAATCCTTTTGCTGCACAACAGCCGGTCGGTTAATCCCTGACTTTGACCCCCAGCACAAATTTCACAAAGCTCTGGATATAACCTAAAGCACGTTACATTCACAGTGCAACAAAGAGCCACTTTCATTCAAACAATTCCTTCTTTCTCTCTCAGGCGAGTACGAACAATGGAAAACTGTACAGCGCTTAACATGAAGGCGCTTAGAAAGTGCGTCATGTTATGGAAGAAAATGTAAACGTGTTGCATGAACTGTTGTTCATTCTGGCTGCAGAAACTATAAAGAACCTGGAACAAAGTGCAGAACTATAGAAACATGGTCATGTATTATTCGATGGCTGTATCGAATTGCCCGGGGCGCTGGACAGGATTTTCCACCATGAAGTATTCATGAGACGCAAAGCATGACATCACTAGGCACACGCGCACACACACACACACACACACACACACACATTTTCAGTACATTGTTTATATACAGCACTGTGCCATAAATTAATCTGTAAAGTGAACATTTTTATATTTATTTAGAAAAAACGTACTAGATTTAAAATACATAGAACCCTTCAGTGCTATCTGGCTGTTCCTCTGAGAGAATCCAACAACAAAATGTTTTCCTATTAGAACATTTTCCAAGAAGAATCCTTTTTTCCGAGGCTAAAAACCCTTAATTATTAAACAAACCTTTACATTACGCCTGAAGAATGCTTTTTTTTTTGTAAGACTGGATTTTTTTCTCTATCAAAAAATGTTCCAAATAGAATGATCATTTTGGATTATTTTAATTATCCAACCAACCCTTTATCAAGGGTATCAAGACAACGGAGCTAAATATTAAAGGATTCCAAGTAGAACCCTTTCCCCAGACCTTTTTTTTGGATTAACTCCTGAAGAGCATTTGAAGAACTCTTTTCTTCTAAGATTGCATTATGTTCTTCTCAGTACATACAGCCTGCCAGGCATTGAAAATTTACCTCTTGGTATTTGGGTTCTTCAGGTGTTCCTTAAGAGTTTTGACTGGATAATTACGCTTCCTCACTTGGAGCTCTTTCTGATAGGGCAACACCATTGTACAGTCAACACTGTACCTTTAACAATTTCCCCCAGAGGAGTACTTAAGAACCTGTCTCCACACTTCCACATCTCCACAGTTTGTCTCTCACTCTGCATTTGTGTTTAGAAGTAAATGTCCCAGAAGAGCCTGTGACTCTGAACATTTGTTCTTTTATCTGAACACCTCATCTGTTACTTTAACCACACGCTCTCTATGAACTCTATGGCAGTTCATTTTTGACAACGCCAAAAATTAGCGTTTTTATTTTTACATTATAATAATAGTACTGTAAATATTTAAAGCCGTGCTATGTGTGTTTGTAAGAAAATCAATAAACGTCCCATAATGTATTTATCATCGTGTAAATCAGGTCAACGTCCAAAGTGCAGCTTAAGGTATATCATTTAAAGCGAATCTCTGTTGACCTGCATGCAGTAGTATATTACAGTACAGTGTAGTATAATATTACTTAATCTAATACCACATGCTTTTCACACAGTCTTCAAAGAAAGGTGTATGAATGAACAAACAAACATAAATGATCATTAATCCCAGAAATGCACAACATGCATGACATGCACCATAAAATTCTGCCTCCAGCTACAGTTCAGTTCTTACAGACACAAAAACGGGAACGCTAACTTACTCAACAAGCCCAGACGGGTGAAGATCTGCCAACTTCCTGGAAATCCTGTGCAGCCTGTGACAAAAACAACACTGCCTCCTCCTGAGCTGAATAATCCTTGCTTATACTTTTATCTTGACTTTTCACTCTATTGCGAGTTCTTTGTCTCTTTTCTCATCTTTCACACACACACACACACACACACACACGATACAATGTGGAGCTGCACAAACACACCTGAGCTTGTAGCTGAGACAAATCCTAGTTTCACGTCATGAGGCCACACCCATAATACACACACACACACACACACATAGCCTTAAGCTACTGGGCACCTCTGGCTCACACACTCTCCGTCCCACACTCAGACACACAAACGGTCTCCTGACTTCAGAGTGGTTAAACCTGCCAGACCAGAGCAGACCAGACACAAAAACCAGATTATGCTTTCCTAGACATTATTTTTCAAGCACCTTTTCTTCAAAGTAATGTCCTTGGTGAAAGACTGACGCAGGATGTGCACTCCAAGCATTATTGTTCTCCTTTTAAACTGCATTCTTTGACCGTTTACAAGCCGACAGCGTCACCTCTGGCTTATACAAGATAAAAGGAAAGCCGGCTAAGCGGTGTATATTGACACAGCATTCATCTCTGTGTGGCTTTCATTTGCATGGATGCCGTGTCTCTGTAAACTCTGTGTTGATATCACTTCTGTAGGGTCATGCAGATGTGAATACCTCAGGTAGAGCTGTGCTAATCATATTTTAATCAAATAATGAACCTTTTTACACACACACTGCTATTTCTACACACCTGCCCTATTATAGTGTCTTTTAAAAGGTTAGCCAGGTGAAGATGAAAACAGGAAGTACAGGTTATTTCAAGTGATTTATTCCTCTTATAGCACAGCAATCTACCAAAGATTACCATTATAATTTAGTAAAGAGCAACATATCATACTTTTATTTGTTTATTATTGCATTTAACGTTGTGGATCGTCTGTGTAAAACGAGACAGTTCCTGTCCTCGCTTACAATATAGCGGCTAATATATTTAAATAAAAATAGGGTTAGAATGTAAATGTGATTTTATCTCTGTTTAAAAAAGCATTAGACTAATATTTTGTGAGTAAAATAAGAGAAATTAATTGTGTGGGGATCATTTTAGGCATTTTCATGCAGCCCAATTAGCATGAAAAGTTATCACAATACAGCTCTTAGAAAAAATTTTTTATAAATTGAAAGGTTCTAGCGTCCAAAAAGGGTTCTATTTAAAACACCCTCTGACAGGGAGAGACTCAGCTGTAGAGCTGTACACAGAACATAAGTAGCTAATGCTTGAGGCTAATGATTTGGCCAGCTAGCATACATAGCTAGCATCATACAATCAGTGTCATGCCACAGTGACCATGGAAATGAGACAGTACAGTCATTAATATCTTAAAAACATATTTGTGCAACCAAAGTTTTACAAATCTCTACGGTCAAGGATTACTGGATGGTTATAAATGACTAGCTAATTATATTTAATGACTGAGGCTAATGATTATAGCTGGATTGCAAATAGCCTTGGAAACAAGTCTTTAGGCCTTTTATACAAATAAGTGGCCCACTGACAGGGAAAATCAGAAATACCAACAGTTCCTGCAAATCTATAGGAACACTACTACTTTTTTAGGGTTTTGAAAACTCTTTTATACATCGTATTTTTTCATTTGAAGCTAGCAAATGACTAACAATAACAATATAGCTAGCACTTAACCAGTAAGGCTTGATTTTAATTCTTTTAAATAAACAAGTGGCACTGAGATGGTGGAAATAAATGTGAGAATTATCAACATTTCCCTCAAATGTGCTGGTAACATAGGATTTTAAGGGATTTTTTTAGGTGAACCTAGCAAACAACTGAAGCTAACAATAAAGCTAGCTAGCACATTTCTAGTAAAGCTTGGTATTAAGTCTTTTAAATGAGCAAGTGGCAGAAAACAGGTGGCACAGTGACAGTGAAAATGGGACAGTAATATCAACATTTCCCACAAGTGTGTGGATAAATTACAAAAAAAAATAAAATAACTGATTGTACACTGTGATTGCAATTAGCATCAGCTCCTTAGCTTTTCTTCTCTTAAATAGAGAAATGCTCAGCTGTAGTTCAACTTTAAAAAAAAACAAACTAACCCCACAGCCTAGCTGAAGATTTACTAAAAGCACACTATGTAGAAAAAATGTCCAGCATGGCTTTAACACTTAAGCACATTAAATGAGCTAAAGAGTGAATTTAGTCCATTCAGGACGGGAGATTTTTGCCGTGTACGTGTGCTACTGGATTAAAACCTCAAAGCTGCTTCTTAAACCTGCTTATGTACATTAAAAGCTGTCACAGTGAGATATACAAGGCTAAGGAGAAGTGTAATATGCCCTAGAGACCCACTGGAAGGTGTAGGTTTCACTCCGAAGGCTCGCCTCATTGTAGAACGTCTACCCCGGCTCTACGCTTGTGTACTGTACATGCTTGGTGGATAATGTATCTTGTGATATTTGAGGAGATTATATTATTACACGTGTTTTTCCTCTCGTATTGTCGAGTGCTGATCATGGATAAGAAATTATGAATTAAAGATAATCTACTGTAGCTTAGTACATTTTCTTAGGAGTCGTACTTTATTAGTGTAGTGTTATTTTTACTTGAGTGTGTTTTCAGTGCTCTACTGGTACTTTAACTTCTTTTCTCCCTTCCAAGTGTGCTCACTGCGTTCCTGTACTGATTTTATACGCTCGTTTAGTGTTTTCCACTTCTTTACACCTAGGATAGTTTATTCCCCCTAGCCGATCAATATTAAATCACACAGAGAGGCTACAGAAGAACTGGCGTCAGCTGCTATTAATCATGGAGGTTGTGGGTGGATATGTGGAGAACGCGTCAGATGAACGCGTCCGTGGCTGAACCTGTAAGAGCTTTTCGAAGTCAAGGCCAAGAAGGGCAACACCGTTCTCATGTCATCATGTTGGCCATTCAGGAATTCAGCCTCTCAGTTTTATGCTACCTACTGTGGGTTATCTAGTTTTATAGCACTCACAGTTAAAATACTCATGCGTATTTTAAACAAGCTACTCTTTTACGATGGGTGTTTTTTACTGTACTCAGAATACATTTTTTAAGAACAGTTCTTTTACTTGAGTATGATTTTTCAATACTCTATTCAACCCTGGTGCTTATGATTGTTAATGGCTCTTCTGGTGTGTCTCCTTCCTTTCATCACCTATTGTGTGCTAACCGAAGCAGTGGGGGACCTCGACTTACCACTACGTTGAACGGTTTCATCCACTTTATACACATACATGCACAAATCCTTTCATCCATGCACAATGGTTAAAGAAAAACAAAGTCTATCCACACCAGCAGCATATTTGAGATGGACAAATCTATTTTCCACAACTCAAACCTGTCATCTTTCTTAGATTTGATTGGGCTGCGCAACTGAGCAAACCATTTAACCGAACAAATCGGCTAATGAATCAGAATGAACTGGAACATAACTAAACAAATGATTCGAGTCGCTGAAAGGATTTCATCTTAATGACTCGCAGTAGCGACTGTAGTAGTGATGGGGGCATGGGCAGTTGAAAGGCCTTCATCAGGATTTTCATCATGAATTGGGGTGGTGCTACGAATACATCTAAACGTGAAATTGAATCAACTGTCCACATGGATGAAACACCAACAATCTTGTGTATGGATGTATTTACAGTTAAAAGAAATACTTCTGTATTGATAAAACCTTTAAGATTCATATAAAACCAAGAGTTTAATGTAGTAAGTAAGCCTGATTGCTTTACATTTACATTACAGTTATAATTACTCTAATGAAAAACAACAAGTCCCTGTTGTTTACATGTTGAATATTGACATTGTTTATTTATGTATTTATTTATTAATTGCTTTTATTCTGGGTTTCACCTTGAAAAGTCCCGCAGTGCCGAAACAGCCTTGTGCATCTGTCTCAGGCTACAGGAAGTGCATAATAAAGTGTGGACAAACACAGGAAACAGGACATGTTATTATGTCATGGTGCCTATTTTCCCTCCTCCCCCCCTCTCTCTCTCACACACACACACACACACACACACACACACACACACACACACATATCACAGTCATGTACACAACTTTAAAAGCGATCGTGTTTTAAAAATCACAGATGGCTATTTACAGAGCCTCTCTCCATCTCTCCATGTATCCATTCTCTTTGTCTTGCTTCCTGTTTCTTAAAGTTGCTTCCGTTTGTTCTCACACTGAACTTTTCCCTCATTTTAGTTCACTCACTCTGTGAATCCGAGTAATCCTGATCCAGGTTTTGCTATCACATTCTTTAATATTTAATCCCAGATTTGCGTTAGGAAAATTGAGTGGCCTCAGTATGAGAAGATGGGATGCAACATGGTTCATAAGCTTGACAAAAAACACCTCTTGCCATCAAACTACCGTCATCCTTTGAAGGACTTATATCATGTAACATCACTAATGATGTTGATAACTTTTCATCCTCGGTAACGGCAAAACGTACATAATGACAAGAGTTCGTTAATACCCTTAAAATGAAACCAAAGAACAGGTAGATAAACTAAACTAGCATCGAACATTCTGTGAATAATAAAGCCTTAATGTCAGTTTATAATCTTAGTAGAGAGTTGTATTTAATTATGCTATAAAACATTAATTAGGCTATTACATTATTATGCCTGATACCTAGCAAAGTAGTGTTTTTACCACATACGTAGATACATGGCAAAAAAAGTTATAATTTAATATAAATTTTAGGCATGTTTACCAAAACTAGAGCACAATGTGAAGCATCTTGCTGTTTTAGAAAAATATACCCTGATCTATTCCTTTTGAATTAATGTTATGTGATATTACAATTATTATTATTATTATTATCAGTAACCTTAAATGTTAAATCCTAACAAGATCAAGTATGACTTTAAATATTAAATATAAAATTTTTAGTACAGTTAAATTGCAGGGCTGACTCTCTAATGTAATGGTTCACGTGTGATTTCTTTTTTCCTGTTTCTGAGCAATTAAAGAGCAATAAATACTGTTTTTAAAACCTTGCTAGTTAAACAATCTAAGCCTTTTTTCCAAATTAAAAAATAAGCATTTATACAGTATGCAGCCCGCCATCGCTTGAGCCCAGTTTTGCTTAAATATGTCCCGATGTTCTCGCAGACATGTATGGAATAATGACCACTGAAGGACGTTTCTCAAGGACGTCGTTAAATCAGCCTGTAATAAAGTTCCTGCAATGCACTTTCCTCTGACATCATATCAGTTTACCAGAATTGCACTCACTGATGGTGACACACAAGCTGAAGACAGGCTGCAATCCGATCTGGGTCATCAGCGGCCTGTTTTTAGCCAAATTGGGGCTCTAGACACATAAGAATGACCTGAGGCTTTCATCTAACTTACACATTCACCCTGACGTTTTTATTAAAGGCTGAACCATGGTGCAGGATCCAGTTTCAGCATGTTGACTGTGCAAGTCCCTGACTGTGTCATCTGAGTACGCTGCTTACAAAAGAACCACTGTATTACACACCGGACCCCATTGCTTTAGACCCACGAGGCACCGAGTCACGTGACCCGACAGGAGGGAAATGGCCGTGGCAATCTCCCCGCGCCGAGTTAGTGTGACTTCTGTTTTTAGGTTGTAGAATCAAAGTGTTAGATGAGCTCTGAGCACAGAGATGAACCATGACTAAGTAATGAACCAGGCACTTTGCATTGCAAACTGGAGCTTAGCAGTGCTCTTTTGTCATGTGTAGTTAAATTTAAAGTAACTTTAGCCTCTTAAACTTTAACTTTAGTCATCTTAAAACATTATTCAGTAATTACAATGAACTACTTAGTGACTGCAGTGATACAGCAGTACAAATACATCTATATTTTACATTTACAGCATTCAGTATACACCCTTAATCCAGAATAAAGTAATATAAAGCAGTAATATACAGACGTAATATCTTCATGCATCATTCATTAATAGATGAGGGTCTATGAACACTATAAAGCTATAAATCTTGCTAGAAATGCAACCCATACCACAGGTTTTTTTTACAATTAGGAAATAGGAAACATGTAATTTCAAGAATGAAGAGTGTTTAAGGTGTTAAATATTTAATGTAAAGATGTTCACTATTTCTTGCATGGCTAATTATTCCAAACAGGACCATATCTACTTGAACCTTCTAAAAGACAAACTGCTATTGGCACCATAAAATGGTTCTAAAGTCCTCAAAAAAAATCATGCTGATTTCCCCAAATTCATGGCAGATATGACAGAATGTGCCTGAACAGTCCACTATTGTGACATTAATCACTTTAAAATGCACAATGTTTCTCAATATGGTGGAAACCTATGCAACTGTGGCTAGCGCTCAATGCTAATGCGTATTTAAGTGTAATTACAGTCCTGAAGAGTGTTTTCTTAGTAATTACCCCACATATCTGAGGTAAATGTTGACGTTCCTGACAGGTTTATATAGTTTTCATCATCACTAAGTCTTTATTTTCTTTAAAAAGGCTTAACTGCAAGACACGATGGCTACGTCTCAGCTAGCTAATACCTTTTTGCTAGTTTATGCTCAGTGCTTATACTTTTCAGTTGCCAGGCAACAGTAAACACACAGTGCATGTTTTCCCATTTCTATTTGATCGCGCAAATATAATACCAGTCTTTTATGGTCATATAATGGTCCAGTAGCCTTTGACTAAGCTTCTATGTAGAACTTTTGTTGGATCAATAAATTAAATATTGAATGACAAAACAATACCCCTCCTCGCTTTCTCAACAAATGCAGCAAAGCACAAATTTCCCTTAGAAACATAAAATTATTAAAATTGTGTTCTAAACGTTTAGATCGCCTTTGAATTTTATATCATTAATATATTGGGGGGAAAAAACAAAAAAACTTTTAAATTAGTTCCAGGTGTGACATGTCTTAAAAAATGTATTTTAAAAAAACAACAAAAAAAACAACAGGCTATGCCCTTAGAAAATGTGTTCCTAATAGGTTACTTACATAATCAAGTGTTCTACTTGGGGTTGTACATGAAACACACCGAAGAATATTTTAGAGTTATGGACTAATCTTGTTCTTGGTGTTTACTTAAGTAACGGAGGTGAAATTCTCCGAAAACTAATGTTAATATAACAAATCTTATCGTCACATGTTAGCTTGTACCATGATATAGCCTGTCTTTTGGGGTTATCACATGTTGCACAGCTTGAGAACCCAGCAGCTGGGTTATGAGCAGAAGGACCAGTTAGCGAGAGCCGTACAGCCATACTGTTACAGACAGAGAGGAGAAGCGGCAACGAACAACATATGGGGGAAAAAGCTCAACTTCATTAGCCATATGCTCACAATCTGATCGTCCTTTCATGTTCTTAACACATGGAAGCTAACATGGCCCGGACTGTTTTGTATATGGTTATTGATATTTCTTGGAAAGTACCCTGTTTCCCTTTGAAAGTGCAGGAGGTCCCTGAGGCTTTCTGAATCCCAGCAACTGCAGCACAGAGTCTGTTGCTACAAATTAAAGGTGCAGTTTGTAATTATGAAAAGTGTTTCTAGACCTGTAATAATTGTGTCATTTCAAAAATGACTTAAACTGGGTTTATACAGTGACTTTTAGCCCTGTTAACGCCGTGTTCGTGTTGTTATTGAGAAGCACAAACTTCTGCTGGTTAATGTTTTTAACCTTACTCTGGATGTAACTTGGTTGCGTGGGCTAATAAGTGACTTTAAATCTGAAGACATTTCGTGAACAAACAAAAACAACTCAGAGTACAATACACTAAACACATGAAATAAATGTAAAAAACAGCAGGCACACATTCACAGCAGCAGTAGCAGTAAAACTGGGCTGTATTTCACAAAAACCTGAAGCAGTGCAGTATAAACTGCGCTCAAGTGCATGTTGTTAGCTGTGTAGCTAGCACTGTTTGTGCGTGTTCTGTTATTGCTGTATCTTAATAAGAAGAACTCATGCACGTTTCCATGTGAGCTTGGTTTTGACAAATCAACAAGTCACAAGTTGAGCATTGTGTGATTTTCAAGTATCTGTGCCTGTTCAGTTGTTATAAAAGTCTTAAAAATAAGTTATTACTGTGCAGTGCTACATTTTTCCCCCACAATCTGTGAAAGGCTTAAAAAATACAGCAGTGTAACCTTGGTGTTAGAAATAAACTTTGATTCACAACCACAATATTGCCATGCAGTGCATCGAGCTAGTGTTTTTCATTTTAGGTTTCTGTTTTGCATATTTCTGACCCTGAAATTAGCTCCACCCCCAGGCTGAACACAGTTACTCGACTGTGCCTTGTTAGCAAACTAATAAGGCGTACAGTTTCAATAGATGGGGTGTGATCAGTTTCTCAAAGCTTTGAAAGCAGCAAGGGTGTGACTAAAAGTTACAAACCGCCACTTTAATTTGGAACTCATACTAAAACTTCTAATCTGGCAGAGAACCAGAATCACTAAGTTACAATTGCTTTACTTAATTCGTAATGATGATGATGATGAGGATGATAAAGAGGAACAACCTTGATGAAGGACAGCCATCACAATCGTTTCAGTCTCACCTGAGAGGAGGTGCATTCTCTGGCATCGACCTCCTTCGCCCACTGACCAGGAGGACCGCCGTTGTCCGGTGGAAGGGGACGGTAGCCGATAAGAGGGACATCTTTTGACCCCACCTCTGGCAGCTCCAACCCGCCTGTCCTCATATTCCGGTGGAGCATTGCGCTGGTGGCTGTGTCACAGGAACACACACACGTTGCTTTGATTAGGGGAGCTTTTAAACCGTGCGTGATAATCCAACGGGGTGGGATGGATGATTTGTTTACACGATTTACATTTCCCTATGGCGGGCAGCGAGTTCGCAATTTGAATTCCAGCCCCTCCTCGCCTTTCCCAATTTCCTTCTCTGGTATTTTGATTACGGTGCAGATAGGGATCGTTTGGGAAGATAAGGCTGCAGAGACAGAGCTCTCGCTTGTGATCATGACAAAATTGTGAGATATAATATAAGATTTCCTTGTTGTCTTGTACAGTGTATTTATATGACACTCACATCGTTTGACAGGTGCTGATAAATACTCAAATACCATTCAGCAACCTGTAAGTTTGTACATTTTAGACTTTTTTTTTTAACACATACATATCTATTATTCATGTCTTCCTGTTTGCAAACGACCAAAATATTTATGCATGACTAGTCAGAACAGTCTGAATAAGTTACTGTAAGTCACACCCCAAATGAATCTAATGTCCTCTTTGCAAGCTCGCAGAGGTTCCTGCTGACATCATTCACAAGGGAAGTTCATATAATCTGTAAGCTGTAACGCTTTTATGGCAGACCAACGTCTGAACTACACAAAGCCAGACAAGGACGCGTCCTGAATTACAATTTCCTCCAAATATATCACGGAATTAGGAAATGCATGCGAATCAGAGGGAACTCAGCCTGCTCACTCCTACAACCTGAAGCCTATAGACGAATAAGTCCAAGCAGAAATGTAAATAAAAGAAGAAGGATAAATACCTGCTAGTGTCGGAGCACTGCGTCCATCCGGTGTTTATTCAGTAGTGACTCTGAGCCTCCATATCTCCCACCTCCTGATCTCCTGGCAGTGTTATCGTGTGACTGCAGCGGAGAAGTGAATGTCGTGTTGAATAAGACACACACACACACACACACACACACACACACACACATACACATACAGAGACACACGCCCTCCAGCTGCTATGGTGACGGCGCACTTCCGGTCTGCTGCACGCTTGGCAACCAGCAACCGCGCGCGCTTTCGCTCAGATAGAAACGAATCGATTCTTCGTAACGAATCAAAAGATTCGATTCGATTCGTAAGGATCGCTTAAAAGAGCCGGCAAGAACCATTCGCTCGGGGGGTTTTTGTTCCATGTTTCGATTCTTTGTAACGAATCAAAACATTCGAATCGAATCGTAAGGATCGCTTAGAAGAGCCGTAAAGAACGATTCGTTCGGGGTATTTTTTTGTTCCATGTTTCACACTGGGGTGGCACGGCGGTGCGGTGGTTAGCACTGTCGCCTCACAGCAAGAAGGTCCTGGGTTCGATCCCCGGGTCACCCAGGGT
>JAQMYM010000019.1:429728-444313 GCA_030014255.1 Parauchenoglanis ngamensis
GGTCCTGGGTTCGATCCCCGGGTCACCCAGGGTGCCTTTCTGTGTGTAGTTTGCATGTTCTCCCCGTGCATGCGTGGGTTTCCTCCGGGTGCTCCGGTTTCCTTCCACAATCCAAAGTTAGGTGAATGCGAGTGTGTGTGGACTGTGACCTGCTCAGGGTGTACCCCACTTCTCGCCCGAAACGACTGCTGAAATTGGCTCCAGCTTCCCCCGCGACCCAGACAGATAAAGCGCGGATGTTTCACACTATAGCAAGCGAGCAGGAGTGTTACTGTTCAAAATAGGTTTACTAATTGGTAGGCTTACTAATTGACTGTATAAACACACGCCAGCCAGTCAGTGATAAATATCAAAGGAAACATTTATTACAAATTCCTTTTACAAAACTTGAAAGAGATATTCGAAAGAGAATGAGAGAACGACTGTGAGGAAAGGCGGCATGCTGAGCAAAATTAAAAATGTAGGCTAACGTGCAGCGCTGCTTAGCCAAAAATAAAACCTTGTGTGGTTTAGTTGTGGTCATCAATGCTGTGTGTTGTCATGTACGATAAAGTTAACAACATAGCAGTGTTTATATCAGTAATGAATTAAACACAGGCAAATGGGCTCCTGAGTGATGTTAACAGAAAAGCGTTCGCATTATCATCCGGAGATTGCAAGCTCAAATCCTGATGATGCCACAGCCATCTGTAGCCAGAAGTCCAGGAGAGCTAAACTGACCGTGCTCTCGGGGTGGGAGGGGCGTACTCTCCTTCACCTGTCAATCACAGGACACAAGCCAGTCATGGGCATCTGTAAGATCATGCATGCAGAAGGGGCAGATAGTGTTTTTCCCTGTGAGTTACCCCACCCTGTGACGCAGCATGAGCAGCAGTTCAAAAAGGTGCAGTTGGCTGGTTTCATGTGTCTTGAAGGAACCATGTGCTAGCTTTCTTCCTCCCAGGTTGGTGCGTAGCAGTCGTATGATAGTGGAGAGCTGACTGGTTGGTTGGAATTGGCCAGGAATAAATTAAGGAGGAAAAAATTTGGAAAAAATACAGCCAAATGGTTTTAGTGTGGTCGGGTCCCTGCGCCAAGAATGGCGTGATTAAGGGTGAGCACGGCAAAAGGTGCGAGAACCACCGGACTAAATAACTTGACCCATTTGTCTGCAGCAAATTTGTCTTTCATGCGTTATTTAAGAATCCACAATTCAGACGACATTTGAACTAAGAATTTGTAATTTGCTCAGATCAATCCTACTTCAATTTCTCCCTGTGTTTAGTGTTTGACAAAAAAATGTGACATCACATGCATTTTACAATATTAAAATGTGCATAAATTATACTACAAACTGAATGAATTTCTGCTATTACCATGTCAACATACAGTAAACCCACCTCTGCTCTGACAATGTTCCTGCTGGGCTTTACGAGTCACTTGACTGAATCGATTCTTTCGAACCAATTCGTTTACGGGAATCGAAACCTTCAGGTCATTCGCGCAGGCGAACTGATTCTTCCGACTCAGTTTAAAGAGTCGTTTAAACGAAAAGACTCGTTTGCATATCAAACATTTTTTTATTGTACGTAGAAATTTTGCTCCATGTCTCAGTCTCAGTGAAGAAGAAGAAGAGTGTTAACTTTATATCACGGTGTTGAAAATGTTCCAGTAGGTAGTTAAAAATAACCTTTATTCACCCGAATCGACTCTTTTAATCTTTGACTGAAAACGAAAACAAAATTATAGGACCTATCTATGTAATGGTAGAAATTTAGCCAAGACTACATTTTGAAACTAATAACTGAGATCCATTTCTAATAACACATGCCTTCTCATTGCAGTTTTGACAAACTTACATTACAATCATTCAGTCATACAATTAAAAATTCAACAACAGAGATGAAAACTTTTACGTGTTAACATTCATGCATGTCAACAGATTCTCATTACAACCTTAAAAGAGTCATTTAAATAGGAAAACGTATTTTGCATTTTTAGTATGAACTCAGTATGAGTGCCTCACCTCAGTCCAGTCTGAACATCAAGCCTTCTCAAAGCGTATTAATCCTTCATTTCACTGCGAGTTGGATTAGCACTCAGTGTATAAGACCTTTGGAAAACCTTTTAAATAAAAAAAATAGAAAATAATAATAATAATAATAAAGAAATAAATGATTTAAATAAATTATTGAAACGTCTGGTTTGGTGAAAGATTTTCTTTCTGATGGCTGAAATGCTTCACACTTGTAAAAAAACAAAACACTTTAATGACTTCATGACAGGCCGGTTTACCAGCATTATATGAAAATCCTCAGGCCCTGCCTTCTATTGTAATTCTGACATCACAGATTGTCTTAAGGCGTCAGTTAGCTGTCACAAGACAACTCGCCCATCGATTGTTACTAAAAACCCTTTAAACAAGTTTCATAGTGAGTGCCAATACACATGTATTCACTGGTTATAATGAAGGGTGGAGAATGATACAATTACATATTTTCAAATAGCATGATGTTAAATAACCTGAAAATCTCCAGTGACACTCTGGAGCAAGTATTAAATCCCTATTGTCTTTCAGTAATTAAAGCAGAAGTTTGTAAGTTTTAGAATTAAAAGTTGACCCACCGTCATCCTCTCATTTCCGCAATGGCACATTAGGAAAACTATGACTTGCAAAACTGCAATGTTTAGTTTAGTGATGTTCCTTATCTGAGGCTTCAGCTTACTTTTTTCTGGCCCAGAAATAGGCTCTGCCCCTTCTAAAGCAAGTCTCCTTTTCCTGGCTCATCTTTTAAAATAGCAAGTCACAAAAGGAAGGCTTGTTAATATTTGAATCATAATAGCATTTCACCTCATGGCCAGCAGAGGGCTGTAAAAATGACAAACAGCTCCTTTAAAAGATATTTAGAACAGGATAGGCTTCTATTTAAATAACAAGCACACAAGAGGAAAATTGAGCCATTTATTATAATGACCTTCTCCTCTTATTTTGGGCCTGAGGTAGAATATGGTATTTTCTGTTTTTTTTTTTTTTTTTTAATTAATTAGTGAGTCATTCATTTTGTGGTCCACCCTAGAGGGGCAGAAACAACAATATAGATGGTTTTCTTCACATACTAGGGGCAGACACGGGGCACTTTAACATGTTTTCTAGAATGCAAGGTCACTCAAGAAGGCACTTTAATACATTTTCTAATGTGTAGCGGCATCCTACGTAGAGGGCATTTCATCGAGGAAGGTCATTAGGGCTCTTCGTCATGTTTTCTCCAATGTAAGTGCACCTTAGAGGGCATTTATCATGTTTTCTCAGATACAGGGTACCCTAGAGAGCATTTCTTCACATTTTTTTTCCAAAATAATGGCACCCTAGAGGGCACTTTATCACGTTTTATCACCCACAGGGGCATTCTAGAGGAAACATTTGCAGTGTGTTTCATCCATGGGGCCACTGCCCCTTACCCCACCACCACCTCCAGCCCCTGAGTCCCCCAGCTTGTCTTATGTCTCATTTGTTTTTCTAAATGAGGAGAGTTAGCAGTATTTGAAACTTTAATGATCTGCGATCTTTATAAAGCCCCAGTGCCTTCTGGGTAAGTTCTGTTCCTGATAATTGCAGGTCCTCTAATAAGCACATTAACATGGCGACGAGATTCCCTAAGATAAAATCGGCAGGGGGAAAGAGCACTAAAATGAGGCCAGCATGGAGTTTAAGGTAAAATTCCTTCTTTTGAGGAAGTGTAGTGTTCATGCCCTCTGGTGTGCTGTGAGAGAACTGACACTCCTGCTGCCCAGAGGCCATTTTGAATATCACAGCATGAATATCACTGAATTACATGATCTCACTCAGAATAGGCTCAGAGCTTTGTATCATCGGCTTTTTATCAAGGGCTTTTTTAATCGAAATGGTTTTTGCATAAAAACAAATCTGGTAGTTCTCCCATAAAGCACACAATTTCAATATACAACGTCGGGAAAAGTTCAGAAAAAATATACATCATTTATATATATTTATAACAGGCGGAAATCTGCTGTCTAGTAATGGAAGTAAATAAATAGCCTATGCACATTTATTTGAATAAATATGAAAATAATGATAAATAGTCTAATGTGAAATCTAATAACACTAGGGTCTATATAGTATATAAAGAAATACAATTATTACAATTAATATGATTAACAACAACAACAAAGACAACAACAACAATAATAATAGCATACAATCTGCAAAACGGTTACATATATTTATGACTAAAATGTTTACTTACAATTAGAAATTAGAAATCATACATTTATTCTTCTTGTTCTTATTCCTTTATAGTTGTTGTTAAATAAATATTAAAAAAATAAAAGTGCAGTAAAAATGACATATCCCGAATTAATAATAAAACAAAACTATAACATTATCCTAACCACCATGATCGATTTAAATAAATAAATAAATAAATAAATAAATAAATAAATAAATAATAAGGGTAAATACTTCAGGAGTATAAACACCTCCCACAAGTCCCGCATGCTTCATTCGGCTCGCGCCAATTAGGACAGTCCGAAACTTTAGCTAATTAGTGGAGAGCGCGCGCGCAGACACTCAAATATATACACAGAGGCGTGCACGCGGCTGTGAGGGACAGGAGCTCTCCTTTAAACCCGCGACACGCCTCCGGCATCGGCGGGTCGCTGTACAGATGTGAAGGTGTTCACACACACAAACTCGCGCACACACACACACACACACACACACACACTCGGGGCCGTCGCTCTCCCGCCCACTCCGTTATCGCTCTCCGTGTTTTATGTCTGCGTCACAACAAGTCGCGAGAGAGAGAGAGAGAGAGAGAGAGAGGCGGAGATGATGGCGTCTCTGGCGGGCTCCACTGTCTCTGACAGCCGTGTTTAATAACATCAGCGGGAGACGAAAAAAAAAGCACGGGAACATGACGAAACGGCGCTCGCGCAGGACGGCCGGCGGTGACACAGACGGACGGACCAAGCGCGCGACCGCTCACTAACTGACACTGACGCGTCCAGGGCTTTTTTTTTTTATATTATTATTATTATTATTGGCGCGCGCGCTCCCGCGTGCGTGTGAGTGAGTGCGTCCATCATAAATTCATATCGCCGACAGTAATTGTGAGGCGCGGCGAAAACATCACAGCGGGAAGGTCGGACGTTTCATGTCAAGCTCGCGCGGCGGGCTCGGTGACCCCGCGCGACTTTCCAGGTTAGCTCGCGAGCCCTTTGCCAACAGAGCACAGCTCGCGCGATTATCTTTTTTTTCCCCCTTTTTTGCTTAATTAAATGATTCACGCGCTCATCGTACGTGTGTCGCGCGCATGTGTCCAGAGTTGCATGCACGGATCAGAGCAAATCCTTACATGCATTCTAAATGATTCAGTGTATAAATTTACTTGATCTTTTTTTCTTCCCTTTAATCTGCATGTGGATGATAATGGTGCGTGAGGATGGCTCTGAGAGCCGAGTGCACTACAATAGGCTGTTGCATAAGGATGAATGCATTTGATCATGTGTGCCACTGCATAGCTGATTGCCTCAGTGCAGCTGCCTCAGTGCTGAATGATGCTGATCATTCAAACACCGTCCTGTCGCCATGCACGCGCCTTCCTCTGAGCCAGATTAGCACTTTAGCTTTCTGAAGACTCTCAGGGCACAAGTGCACAACTTTACTACAGTTTGCTAGTTTTTCTCACTCTGAACAAAACTTCTGCGAAATGCCCTCAGGTGCGCTTGAGCTGAGAAACCACACACTTGTGGTTCTTCTCGCTGTGTGCGAGTATGGGAGGTCTACGAGGTCCTGTTTCTCCAATTTGGGGTTCAAAATTGTGCTCGGAGTGAGTGTGCACTTCTCTGGGAAAAATCTCAAACAGTGTTCTCCCAGATCAGAACTCAGTGAGGAGAGTTTTGAAGACTAAATAACATTAGTCTTTGGGTGTCTTTCGTGATTAATTTAGCTGATCCCATAGCGGTGTTGAATATTCTGGATTCTGATTGGTCAGAAGGTGTTGATTAATTTTCTATAACAGCAGCTCTGACAGTAGTGCAGCTGCAAATCACAGGTTTATATGAATGTTAATGCGCTGCATCTAATACATTATAGTTTCTATAGTAACAGCTCATTCACAGGGACGTGTACAGCAGACGCTCCACTAATAATAAACGGATTAAAAATAATCGTTGATGTGGTGAAGTTTTCTGTAAAGACATAAAGGAGTTTCTGTCATGAAGCGTCTCGGGTCTCTTAAACGCTCCACGTTACAGTTAGTCAGAAATCTACCATGTGTCAAGGAGATCAAGACTAACACAGCAGCACAAGTTTGGAGTTCTTGTCACGTTCCAAAGCTGAGACTCTGAGATGATGGGAAGGTTTTTTTTTCAATCTCAGAAAAGCTGAATGCAAATTCTGGATTTAAATAAAACAAAAAAGGCACATTTTTTTGCCAGTTCTGGTGGAATTCTCTGACATGTTCGGTGTCAACCAGCATCTACTCATTGAGACAAATCCAACAGGTGTATGTAGACATCCAGGAGGTGTGAAATTCAGCGACTGATCCTGCTTGAACTGAACGATCCTGTGTCCAACATATGGAAACCTATTGAATATATTAGAGCTTCAGCGTGATATTGAAAGGCCAAACGTATACTTGTTTTTGTGTTCACGTCCCTCAGGGTTAGCCCAGTAACAGGCTCATTCATAAAAGGATAAAAAAAACGTGTATAATTGATAATGTGCTGAAGTTTTCTGTAAGGAGAAGCTTATGTAACCTTTATGGAAGGAGTCTCCAGTGTCAGTGACTTGTAACAGTTTGTAATTTCACGTTTTCTTCAGGACCAGAGGAGTTTACGCTTCTTTGCGGTTCCCTTGTCACTTGAAGTAACTTCAAGAGAGAAAAAGAAGAGAGGCTGGTGAGGGAACGACTGTTTATAGCTGCTATAACATAAGTGACAGCAGGAACTAACTTGCTTGATGGCTGTTCGACAGCATTAAACGTAACTGTAGCCGTGTTTCCTGCTTAATGCACAATTTGAAATTGTGAAGTGAAAAACGAGTAATGGATACATGAACAAAAACGTTTTTTCACGCTCACATGAGGTGGTTTTTCAGCCATATTTCACAACATTGAAATGGAAACACATTTTTCGCATTTAAGTCAGATGACATGAAAAGCGAATGGAAACGCCACCTTTCGGAGAAAAGAGCGCTCTGTAGGAGCTGGCGCGAGAGGAGAAAAAGCAACGTTAATCACAAAACATCACTCAGTGGACACACGGAACATTCACTGCTGTGTTTTGTGAAAATATTGAAAATATTAATCGATATTATGCGATGGAAACCCGGCTTATACATGGATAAAAGTACGATGTGTGTCCTTTAATAAATTAAATTATAAACTCTGGCAGCTTGCTGTGGTGTAAAGAGGAATGAAACACTTGGGGATGTGCTGTTATAGAAAACTAATCTAACAGTAACTCTGTAACTTTCTATTTCCGTGCCTTCTCCGTATTCCATGTGTGAGACCTTTTGGTTTTTATGCAACGACGATCTAGAACACACCATTAAACATTCATCAGGTCGCGTCTCTCATCTGTCACTGATTTAAAATCAGATTTTTCACCCTGGCTTTTATTATTAGCCGTACATTTACTGGCATGTCACTTTTACATTACATTTCATATTGTATCCATTTTTATCCTTTTATTCCATTTTTTACACATTGTCAAAGGTTTATTTTTTAATACATAAAATTCTTCTTTCTGTCATTACTGTTACTTGTTGCTTTATTATTATTTGCCTAGTTCATGTTTGCCCTATTTACCCATTTTAAAAATATTTGATCATTATTATTCTCTTTTCTTTTTCTTATTTATTTATTTATTTTTCGGAGGTGATGTTGCTGATTGCCGACTCACAGGGTTTCTGCTTCAATATTGAGCTCTGTGTGGAGTTTTGCATGTTCTTCCTGTATTCACGTAGGCTTCCTCGGGGTTCTCTGGTTTCCTTTGACTGTCCAAAAACTTGCAGATAGATGACCTATGCGGAATTGTCCACAGGCGTGAGTGAGTGTGTGAGTGTGTGAGTGTAGCGCCCTGCAATAGACTAGCATCCCAATGCAGGGTGAAATCTTCCTCACACAACTGTCCAGCACTTTGAGCAACATTTTAAACGTGTGAAACGTACTCATATGTAGTAAATAAACTTTATTATTCCAGGGACTCTAAACTTCAAATCGTCTACTCGGCGGAATATGATAAAAGTGTCACGTGTAATTAAGTGAGTGAATGAGGAGGTATCTTGAAAGCACTGAAAAACAAAGGGCAACAGGGATTTTTAGCTCTTTCTTCTTGTTTTTATACGATTGAGAAACCAGAGCATCACCCTCGGGCTCCATTTAGGACAGAACCAGAACTCTGGACTGGACCTCCAGCCTCCCAGAACCTGAACAGTTCTGCTTTGCTCTTAGAGCTTCTTCTGGACCGTTAACTTGTTCTTGCATGTGTGTGTGTGTGTGTGCTGTGTATGTGTGTGTATGGTTACTTCTTACCCTGCCTGTGTTCGTCTCTGCACCCAGGATGGGTGTGGTCACTGAAGGAGAGGACGTCTTAGCACGATGGAGCGACGGACTTTTATACCTAGGCAACGTCAAAAGAGTGAGTTTCCAAATCTGTTGCATTTGTATCCTGTTAAAACAGACATTAACTATCATCTTGCATATTAAACCCCACTCTTTATCTCAGGTAGACGTCGTCAAACAGTGCTGTTTGGTCAGATTTGAGGATAATTCTGAGTTCTGGGTCCTCAGGAAAGACATTCACTCATGTAAGTGATAAAACATCACCTACAGCACGTCATGCTGGAAGCAGCTCTCGTTACAGTTTATTCATATCGTTAATGTAGAACTGCATATTAATAAAGTATACAGTATATAGCAGGAGCCTTGGAACACATTTCTATGTAACAGAAGCCGCCGCTTAAATAAACTGAACATTTGGGAAACTTCTTGAGGATAAATATGAAAACCTTTCATACGTTTTTCCCTCCCGCGCTGATGAGGGCTCGAAATGAGAGCAGGTGTTGCTTAGAATTATTAAATGATTATATTATTCTCCGTGCGGGCTGTTAGAAGGTTCCAATCTTTCAATAATCTGGAAACTGTTAATGTGCTGACATGCAGAATGCGCATAATGATATTAAGGTGTAATTTTGGGCAGTTTTAATATCTAACATGGTACGCTGCATCATAATAATAATAATAATAATAATAATAATAATAATAATAATGTAGTGGCTAAGAAGTAATAGAAATGTAACTTTTTAGGAAGTGTATTTAAGCAAATTAATTTATAAATATATTAAAAACAGAAAGGATCCTACTTATTTAATAGATACAGAAACACTTTACACTACATTACAGAAGTTGATTGTTTTTCTATAACAGCGTGTCGTGAAGTGTTTTATTCCTCTCATACCACAACAATTCGACCACAATATTTTTTTGTTAGTTAAACGACAGCTTGTCATATTGTTTATTCGTGTATAGTGAATGTTGTTTAACATCTGCAAAACAAGCTAGTTTACTTTCCAAGAAACCAGAAAGTGTAAACTCGTCTGTCCTGAAGACGTCAGAAAACATAAAGATTTCGAGACCTCAGACTGTTAGAAAGTGCTGACACTGGAGACTCCTTCCATAAATAATAACTAAACCCATTTCTCCTTACAGAAAACCTCACCACATCACGTTTTTAATCTGTTATGATAGAAATGTGAAACGATAGAAAACATAACATAACAATAACGACATTACTGTCAGAGCTGCTGTTATAAGTCAACACCTTCTGACCAATCAGAATCCAGATTTCAACAGCGCTCTGGTGTAACATCAGATTACTATAGTTCCCAAGCATGACACTTCCTTATTTCTCTCTCTCCCTCTCTCTCTCTCTCCCTCTCTCTCTCTCTCTCTCTCGCCGTCTCTCTCTCCCTCCCTCTCTCTCTCTCTCTCTCTCTCTCTCTCTCTCTCTCTCTTTCAGTCTCAGCCAGTGGAGAGGAAGTGTGTTGTGTCTGTGACAGTCCTCCTCTTAAAGAGCCGCTCATAAACTGTCTGAAATGCCGCCACAGTAAGCAAACATCATATTTTATAAGAGAGAATTTATTGATATATTATTTATTAAGAAAAACAAACCTCCCAGGATCCATCAGGGGGTCCAGATTTTTTATCAATTAATCCCTTTTCCAGTTAGCTTTACTGTAGTTACAGAATAATATCCTGTGAGTTGAAGGGTTAATATCAATTAATATGGGGGGGTTTGGGGAGGGATGTTGCTGTATATGTAAAATAATGTTACTTTATGCACTTTTGACTTTGTAAATTGTACTACAGATATATTTACATGATCATTACTTCCCTGTTTATGACTTTTTTATTTATCATGTGACAAATTCAGAACTATTTTGCCTCAAATCCTCAAATGTAAATGATTCTGATGTCGTTCGTTAGTTAAAGGTGACGTCATCCTGTGGGATTTTTGTTACCTTTACGACGATTAGAGATTATTTACAAACCGACTGAATGTTAAGTGAGATCAGGATATCTATAGTGTGCTGTTTATTAGGAGAGCTATGAGCTTTGGTTACAGATTTTATCGATCAGATCATAAAAGGTGGTTGAGTCTGTCAATTACTTATTCATTACTATGCACTCCAGCTTTCATTATTTAGTGTACTTAAAAACATTACTGGTTTAACAAATGTAGAAAATAAATGAATGAATCTCCGATAAACAAGTGTTTTGGGTGTAAACTGAGGCAAGGCTGCTCAGATTGTAATGACAGTTTTGGTCACGTCAATCTCCTTCCTGATTTTTGGACAAAATGGATCTAGAACATGTCTACTCTTAAACTGTAGTAACAAATGTTTAGCAATGTAACATTATTATGTTTGTTTCACTGTTTTTTTTTTTTATATATCCCGAAAAGCTTGTGTCCTGATATATATGCCAAGCTATGTGTCATTGTGATATATCTGTGTGTGTGTGTGTGTGTGTGTGTGTGTGTGTGTGTGCATTTCTTTTAAAATCATTATAGACCACACTGAATAACTGAAATCACACTTATTTTTAAAGTCATTTTTCATGAAATCCCTATTTAGAAATTTATTACAAAGGAAAGTTCTCTAAATGCTGGTAACTGTTGGATTTATGATTCAATTTTACACTCAAAATTACATTACAATTTTTTAAATGTTTCTTGATTAAACATTAAAATGAATATTTTAATATAGCTGTACTTTAAAAGGGTTTCTCGCGAGCATTTTCATGTTAAAATAATTAAATATTTTATCCAAAAGCTAGATTTTCTTTGTTTTTAATTTTTTAGTAACATTTAGTAGCATATTTAATCAAATAAAGCCTCATTTGCGTGGATTTTTGGAAAAAAGTCCCACTACAAAAAATACTTGTGAACTAAATACTTGTAAAAATAAGATTATCAGCAATCCACTGGCAAAAATTCTTGATCTCTACTGCTTAAAAAAAGACTTTATGTTATTGTAGTGTCTTGTTTTAAACGTTGTTGCCGTCTTCGTTTTGTGCTATGGGTGTGCAAACTTTTGCACTGAACTGCAAATGGATTCAAATGAAAGATTTTGTTGCCATTTCAGGTTATCATGCTCAGTGCCACACTCCGGCCGTCGACCCCGAGGAGGACAGCGACTCCTGGGTCTGTCGCCAGTGCGTCTTTGCCGTCGCCACCAAGGTCGAGTTTTGCATTTGCTCGTTTTTGTAACTTGCGGAATGCTGGAAAGAAGGTTCCTGCCATGTTTCAGCTTTAATGCACATCTCTACTTTTGTGGATGTCTGTGAATTACTTATGCATCTCTGCATGATTCTAGCCGGTGTGTGATGGCTGCGAGTTCTTTAATCTGTCCATCATTACTTGCGTTTCACACTCGCACACATTTCACACTTATTATTCTTACTCACGTGACCCCCGTTCCCAAAACTCCCTGTTTGAACCGT
This sequence comes from Parauchenoglanis ngamensis, assembly GCA_030014255.1. Lineage (NCBI taxonomy): Eukaryota > Metazoa > Chordata > Actinopteri > Siluriformes > Auchenoglanididae > Parauchenoglanis > Parauchenoglanis ngamensis. The sequence goes on from JAQMYM010000019.1 coordinate 441,737, forward strand.
TCCTTTCGTTCCTCTACTTACATTTCCCCCGTCGCAGAAAGCATTCAAAGCAGAACATGTTGATTATTTCACTATAACCGCGTACCCTGTCATTGTCTGATCCCTTACCGTCATCACATGACTTTGAACGCTCCCTGATCTGTGTTTCATCACAGAGAGGCGGAGCCTTAAAACGAGGGCGCTTCGCTCGACTCATGCAGCTGATGAAGTTGAGGCTGCCGTATCAGCTTTCGACTCTGGACTGGGACGCACAGCATCTGACCAATCAGCAGCAGTGTTACTGCTACTGCGCTGGACCAGGAGAGTGAGTCATGTTAATGAGAAAATCATTTACGTTGAAATAATGACGTGGAGAGTAGAAAAATGTGTCAGGAAAGTGTTAGTGCATCATAAAATAGAAGAGCCAATCAGGCTCAATATGCAAATCACAGGAAAGAATTACAAAGAAAATAAGAATATAAACTGCTTATTAAATAAGGCTGATTGCTTGATCTTGCCCGATATCATAGCCTAATGCTAGCTAGCTAGCTTGCTTGTAACCTTGGCTGGCAGTTCTAAAGTGGCCAGTTCAGCCTTCCCAGAATCCAGATAGTTGTTTTTGCATTTTGAAAGCAGTAGACCACAGCAAAATATCTGCAAATTCACTGTTAGTGATCCTTTGTGAACGCAATCTCAAACTTCTTCTTCACTCACATGTCACACGTGGAAGTTTTGACGTCACAAGATGGTCGAGGCCGGATCTGGTCCAGCGCAATAAACAGACAAAACCAGAATGGATCAGTTGACAGAATTTGAAATATAACTTCTTTAACAAAATATCTTCAGTTTCATGTTACATGATCTATAGCTTAGGATGTCGCCAAGTATGGCGACTGTTCTGCAAACGTAACACACTGGAATATCGATGGCATTGAAAATGGCGACTCGCTACTTTCATTACAGAGGCTTCTGGGAAGGGTAGGCTTGCATAGCATACACAGTATAAAATGTACTAGCTGGCTGCAAGTATAGCATACACAACTATGCTAGTGACCCTGTCTACTTATTATCATAAAATAGTCTGATATTTGGCTAGCTTTCTAGCAAACCAGCCTTTTATTATCAGCTAGCATGCTATTGACCTCGGCTGCTTTTACACAATATAATAGCTTGGTGTTGGCTAACATGCTAAAGAACCCGAATGGCTACCAAAATAAAGAAGTAAGTGAACTGTTTAGCTGGCAAGTTAGCAGGCTAGTCAGTTCTTTTACACATTAACGTGCTTGTTTCTTTGCATATTGAAATGACAATTCTGTTTTTTGTAAATCTTCATATAGGAAACTGAAATAAAGTCTATCAATATTTGAAGTACATTATTTGTTTCTTTTGTCAAATATGTCATGGTTAAATGGTAGATTTTATACCGGCTTACTGCGTTAGTGCGTTATCATCATTGCTGATTTTCGACTATGGTGTAATACTTGAAACTTGAAAACTAATTGTGTACTTTTTGCTCTGTCATGAGGTGGAACTTGAAGATGCTGCAGTGTGGCAGTTGTGGCCAGTGGTTTCATGAAGCCTGCACTCAATGCCTGACCAAACCTCTGCTATACGGAGACAGGTTAGCATTGTGTTAGCATTATGTTAGCATCACACTTTTACATTTTACATGCTGGTCTTTTTTTTATTTTTTATTTTTAGGTTTTATCACTTCCAGTGTTCAGTGTGTACGAATGGACCTGAGACCATTCAGAGACTTCCCATGACCTGGTAAGAGCTTCTTTCTCTTTCCTGATATCAGTGAGCAAATTATCAGTAACAGTTTTTTTTCCATAAGTGTTACCATTTCATGATTTTGTTCCATCTATCCAGGGTAGATTTGGCCCATTTGGTGCTGTATCACCTGTCCCTGTGCTGCAAGAGAAAATACTTCGATTTTGATCATGAAATAATGGCCTTCACCAACGAGAACTGGGATTCTTTGCTGTTAGGCACGGTAATGTAACATGTCCAGAGATCACCATGTCTGATTAGCACACATTATATTTTCTGTACTATAATTGACATCACCTCACTCTCTCACTCAGGACATTCCTTAATCAAACAATACTTCCATGGAGTCTGCTTCAGATTGGCTCAAAAATAACGCACTCCATAAATTTCCTGTTGTTGTTTCGCTGTGCTTATATTTTAAACCAACCACCATAAGAGGTGTCAGTGCTTCTTTTCCAGTAATGTACTGGCTTCTGTTCACATCAGGCTTTTGATCATTTCCTGGGAAATTTACTAGGTCATGTGCTGTGTCAGACTTCTTGGAAGTTAATGCGTGATGAATGTACACTAAAAGTCAAAAGTTTGGACACACCTACTCTTTTTCATAGGTTTTTCTTAATTTCTTAACCCTGAATACATCAAAACTATGAAGCAACACGTACGGCATATACTGAATTATGTGGTAAACAAAAAAGTGTGAAAAAACAAAAAAAACAAAAACAAAATATGTTTCATATTTTAGATTCTTAAAGTAGCCAACATTTACCGTGATGGTACAATCGGCATTATCTTAACCAGCTTCATGAAGTCGTCACCTGGAACGCT
>JAQMYM010000019.1:471244-491426 GCA_030014255.1 Parauchenoglanis ngamensis
TGCAAACTCCACACAGAAAGGCACCCTGGGTGACCCGGGGATGGAACCCAGGACCTTCTTGCTGTGAGGCGACAGTGCTAACCACCGCGCCGCCGTGCCGCCCCTAATGTCATATACACATACAGAGGAAAAGTTCTTCATGTTTAATAAAGGCATGACGCTGTACTGATAGTGATGTGCTCATTGTCTCGGGTCCTTATGTAAGGGAGTTATGCAATGCGCGTTTTATTTGGCCATTTATGAGTTAAATGACATCTTATGTCTGTCTTATAGCAGTTATGACCGAGGTATGTATGCGTAGGCTACTAAATAAAGTGCGAATTAAAATATTTCAGACAGTATTATAACACCGTTATGACAGGGTTACCTAAAGATGGACACATTGATTTGATCTTTTATGATAAAATTGTAGATATAGAAGACACTATGAAGACAGAGTTATGTAAAGTTTTATCATCTATGATATAATTATAGAAAGAAATGACAATGCAGTTATGTATATTTTTAGTCCTTCGGTAAAGTGAGTCATTTATTTATTTATAATGCATTTAAGAAGACCTACGACAGTAATTTAATCTTACGATAACCAGATTAGCGTGAGTTTGGGTTTGACGTGTCGTATCACTGTTAGGAAGTATTCAGAGCTACTAATGCAGTCCATAGACCTGTTCACACGTGGTTTTAAAATGTGTCCTGAGCATTCAGGTCACAAGTGGACAGCCGAGACACGTCGGCGTTTACACCTGTGCTTATCTGCGCCGCCGAGGTGTCCAGCTGACCACTTTTGTTACTGCCTACATCACTTCCGCTAGAAGGTCAAAGGTCCCCGCACACACAGGTTATACTAAAATGTTAAACCTGCAACATACCTTTATTATTTTCTTGCACTCCAACCACATACATTGCTGCTCCTTTCCATTTTTTTCTAGCCTGTCGCGCTGTTACCTAAACATCCACCGCGTCCAGCATTAATGACGTATTTTCCTGTTACGTCCGTGTTGCGGACGCGTCGGGACTCATTAGCGTTTACACTACGGAAGGTATGTGGTTAAATGCGTCCCAGACCACCTCGACAAACAGTTAGAGCGAATGTGTCTTGAATGCATCTCGGAGGTCGTTTACACTTGTATTTAGCGCTGTCCAGTTGTGATCAGATCGCCCAAGACGCATTTATTTAGACGCCCAAGTGTCATAATATAAGCTAATGTCAAGAAAAGTCTATGTCGCTTGCCTCAGGTGTTACGTTAAAATTGAAAAAGGAGTCTTACAGCTGACGTCTGGTGAAATAATCCTCTATAAATGCTTAACTAACTGTGTGTCAGTTGTGTGTTGTCTTATAATTACCAAGTGTTACTGAGTATTTTAGGTAAAATCCAACTGACAAAACTTGCCTTATGGCTCATGTCTGGTGGAGTAAGTCTTTATGAAGCTTTATGTGGCTTGTGCTTATGTAGAGGTTATGTAGTCTTATAAATGCCATGTTACAGAAGGTGGAACATCAATATAAGGTAATCATAAAGATTTTTTTGTTCTCCAGTTTTCCCTTGGAAGATTTTAGCAGAAATCCGAACGATCTAGCATTGCTGACAAACATCGCAGCCGGAGTCGTTTTGTTCAGCTTGGTTGAACATATCTGTAATCTTACTGTTGGAGTTCATTTCACTATTTTGGAGTTCGAGTTTACGGCTATCCGACCCGTCTTCATTCTCACGCTAAAGTCACGCAGACCACCCGTGTCATTACGACTCCGTGTGATTCCGACCTCGCTAAAATACCCTTAGCACTTTTCATTAGCTTGTATGCAGGAGGTTTGGAAATTCTTCAGCGTGTCAAATTAGATGCCGATACAGCAGCTCATGAAGTAATTGCTTAGAAATTAATGGAAATTATTATTAAATCGCTTCAGCACGGCCTGAAGCAGGGTAAACGTTTTTGACTGATGGAAAATATTGCTTGTTTAAGAGTCCCGTGGCCGCAGATTTACCTTCTTCTCTAGTCTTGTGTGTGCGGCGTAATAACAATTCTAATACGCCGGGACTCATTGTCTTCTTTCACGCTTAGAAAACTCTTCAAGCCAGCACAATTTGGTGGGGATTTAATGTTTGTTTCAGTTAAGTGTTATTTTGTTCTCCATAAATGATTTCCACTACGTCCATACACATACCATTCCCTCTGTTCCTACTCTGTGTTTTGGACATGGGCTCTGCTCCAAGTCTTCTGAAGGTCCTCGGCCGGCTCCCGTCCTGGCTGTCGTGTGTCCCTGACGCCCAAGGGATCGGATTTTGTGAAAAACATAGATGAGTAGACTAGGGATGTGTTGATATCGATACTGACACTGGGTACACGTAATAAAGCTCTGATCTATCCAATACCAGGTGATGCTATGTAACATAAACTCGTATGAGTACCAGCAAACATGTAATCGGTCAGAAAAAAATGGTATTTGTAGACTAGACATTTTGTAGGTCCTGTGACATCGTGGGTAGTGAATGTAACGTGTAATAGGAGTGAATTTGTCATTCAGGATGTCTGTTTTTTTAGCTAACCAGATATATATGATTAAAATATGATTAAAAATCCAACCACTGACTGTAAATGCCTGCTACAGGCTTTATAGTCAAACTCATGACATCATGTTTAGAGTAAAAATGTCTAACATGCTCAATTCTGATCATTTTGCCAATTTCCATTAACCAGGAAATTGAACGAACGAGGCAGAACACATGTGCAGATAGTCAGCGTGGGCTTTACTTGGAGGAAACTCCAAGAAACATAGACGGATGTGAACGCAGGAGTGAAAAGCACTACTAGGATAATCCATGAACATGAAAAGCAACACGGGCGAGGGTTGGGCAGAAAAACGGAAGCGAACACAAGGCTCCGAAATGAATGAATAGAATGACAAGACTTCGTGAAGATACTAAGACACAATAAAATATAAATAGACACTAATCATGGACATCAACACAGAACAGGTGAACACAATAAGGCAACCGACCTGTGACAGAACAGTAATCCAAAGCACATTGAGGACAGCAAACTAGAGGAAGGAGTGTTCGCACCAGGAGTCATCGTGAGACGTAACATGGCAGCTCGAAAACCTGCGGTGTGACGGCATATACAGCTACGCATCTTAGCGTTTAGAATGGCACATTAAACAATAATTGGAAGCAAAACAACATTTTAAGCACTGATAAGCAATTTAGCAGTTAACTCTCATGTATTGATGGAAATGTGTTGGTTCTCGTGTGTGCAAGTGCCGGTGCCCCGTGAAGCTCGCTTTTGCAATTCTGTTTAACTTAATGACATGAAGCAGCAACATCTGGCAGCAGCGGTTATTACTTGCGTCATGTTACACGGCTCCACTGAGCCTCTCGCACCCAAGAATCTGAATCTGAGAGTAAAGAGCGCTCTGCTTCTGAGAGTCACGCATGCTAACAGGTAATGCGCTAATGCCTGGGTGATAAAAATGTGACAGATACAATGACAGATTTCACGGATTATATTTTCGTCCTGGATCATCGTTCAGTCATCAAACCTTCACCACGACAAGATTTACCCCAAATTAAAGCAGATTTTCCGCAGCAGTCCTGACTCTCCGAACCCAGAATGCATCGTAAATAAAAATGACGGATGACCGAATTCATGAATGGTCGGAAGGTAGTGGTTAATTTTCTGTAACAGCAGCTCTGACAGTGCCGCAGCTGCAAATCACAGGCTTATATCAATGCGCTCGTCCTGATACGTCGTCGTTACCATAGCAACAGCCCATTCACAGGGACTCGTGTAGCCGACGCTCGAATATCAATAAACGGATTTAGATATAGTGAAGTTTTGCGTACGGAGAAATGTAACATTTAAGGAAGGAGTCTCCAGTGTCAGCGCTTTATAGCAGTCAGAGGTTTAAGCTTTCATGATGAGGTGTTTCATTTATGCCTCGTTTTTAATATGACTTAATACCGTCATTGTTATTTTTTCTTCATTTTATTTTGGGTTTCTGTTAATTGGGTTTTTAAAGGATTGTGCGAATGTATGCGTTTTGTGGGCTCGTAATCGGTTTTCTTATGCGTTTATGCGTTAATTGACTTTTTGATGGATTTTATTACGTCTTTATGTGTTTATTTGGGTTTTTAATGGATTTTGTTACGAGTTTATGAGCTGGAGTTGATGAGTTCATGTGCTGATGTGTTGATTCATGTCACTGCAGCTTAACACACACACACACACACACATACACACGCACACACACACGCACGCACGCATGCACTCATTCAGATTTCTCCCCTTAAGGGCTCGCAGTCTGTCCCTGCAACTTCTATTCTTCATTCCTCATTGCCTATTTCATGATCACACACACACACACAGACACACCCCCCTCTCTCTCCCTCTCTTTCTGTCTGTCTCTCTCTCTCTCTCTCTCTCTTTCTCTGTTGCCCTCTCATACTGTGTGTATTACAGTAAGACACTTGGCGTGGTGTCCTCCCGCTGTGGAGCAGTGAGTGATGTCCAAACAGAGCCCTGGCGGTGTCTGTAAGCCACCTGCTCCTCTTTCATTGCTATTGAAGGGGACGCTACCCAGTGACACACTCTCTCTCCCTCTCTCTCACACACGCGCACACACACACACACGTTCACATATTGGCTTTTTGTCACTTCTTTACTCTTTACCTGACTTCTTCTGCTGGATTTATTCTATTCATCACGTCCTCTGCACAGAAATAATCCGTTTATCGTGTGTATTTATAGTGGCTGAGTAATGAAGAAAGCAGGTATAATAACACACTGATAATGAAACCTGTTTTGTTTTGTTTTTTTAATGTAACCTGATTTCTAGCTGTCTGCAAGCACTTTGTTCATTTCTATCAAATGAGGTCACGAGGAAACTTTAACAGCTTCTTCTGACCATCCTGTCATGGAATCTTTAAAGAATGAACGATTGTTTAATTTGTGTTACTGTTTATTCTTTCCATGTGTAAGAAATAAGTGTGTTACAGTTATAGTAAAATAATCAGCAACAGGGTGTTAAGGAGGATAAGGAGTTAATGGCTCAACCCTGAATTGTTTTGTTCCTCTTGTACCACAGTAATTTGACACCCATTGCAATTTTGTATTCATGTCACACCACACTTTTAGTATCCATTTATAGTTATGTTAGATGCCATGCAACATCCGTGAAGCAAGTTAGTTCCTGTAATCTTTTATATTAATTATCTAGTGAGCCCTTAAAGAACTCTTGAAAAACATTTTTTTCCTAAATAATATGATTCCTATATAAATCATAATTATGCTATGCTATTGCAAACTATTCTGTACTATCTGGTACTATACTATACTGTAACATTCTATATACACGCACTACATCAGAGCATTTTTATAAGACAACATTAGCGAACATGTACTATACTGCACTATACTATGCTACACTATACAATACTATATGATATGATACAGTACTATGTACACACACTACACCAGAGCCTTGTTATAAGACATGACAACATTACCTAATGCATATACTATGGTACATATGCTAAATACTTTGCTATACTACATTATATTAAAGTGTACCATACCTTCCTATATCATAATTTACAATACTGTATACACACATTACACCAGAGCCATGTTATAACACATGCCCATATTACATTACTACATATACTTTACTGTATCATACCTTACAATACTATGCTATGCTATACTATACTATGCTATACTATATACGTATTTCTCCAGAGCCTTGTTATAACACATGCCCACATTAGTCACTTCATATACTCCACTATATGATGCTATACCATCATGTACTATACTATACTCTACTATACTATACTATATACATATTACACCAGAGCCTTGTTATAACACATGCCCACATTAGTCACTTCATATACTCCACTATATGATACTATACAATAGTATTCTATACTGTACTGTACTATACTATACTATACACATATTACAACTGAGCCTTGATATAATGCATGTCCACATTAGTTACTACATATACTCTACTATACCATACCATCCCTGACCATAGCATACTATACTATACCATACTGTGCTATACTATATACATTTTACTCCAGAGCCTTGTTATAACACATGCCCACATTAATCACTTCATGTACTCCACTATACCATACTATACCATAGTATTCTATACTGTACTCTACACATATTACAACTGAGCCTTGATATAACACATGCCCACATTAGTTACTACATATACTCTACTATACCATACCATCCCTTACCATAGTATACTATACTATAATTTATCCACACACTACACCAGAGTCTTGTTATAACACATGCCCATATTAGTTACTACTTATACTACATATGCTATATACTTTGCTATACTATATTAAAGTATACCATACCTTGCCATACCATGATATACAATATACAATACAGTATGTGTCCATATTACACCAGACTATATACAATATACCATATTACATCACTATGCCATATATGTTATAGTGCACCACACTACACTACGTTATATTATACCATGCCATAGTATACTATATTTTACTATATACACATACTACACCACAGTGCACATCAGTACCACATTAGTTACTACATATACTCTACTATGCCATACTACACTATACTATACTACACTATACCAGACCCTGCTTATAAGACATGACAACATTAGTTAAACGCTAGTCTACTCTACAATAACATACCATCTCTTACCGTAGTATACTATACCATAGATGAACACTACACCAAAGCCTTGTTATAATACATGCCCACATTAGTTACTACATATACTGTACTCTACTGTACCATACCATCTCTTACCATAGTATACTATACTGTACTATGTACACATTATACCAGAGCATTGTTATACCTCATGCCCACATAAATTACTACATAATCTATACTACATATGCTATGTTCTTTGCTATACTATATTAAAGTATACCTTGCCATACCATAATATATTATATTATGGTTATGTCATATACACGTATTATACCAGACTATATACTATGTACCATATTACAACACTATACCACATATGCTATACTGCACCACACATTACACTACATCGTATTATAACATACTGCACTATAATATATACACATACTACACCAGAGCCTGGTTGTAAGACATGGCAATGTATACTCTACTATACTATAATAATACACTATCCAACACTACACTACACTCTACCAGAGCCTGGTTATAGCACATGACAACTTTAGTGAATAGCTCATATTATAATTCATTATGAAAAAGTAAGTAATGGTATATACTTGTGCAGCATGAAATGCTCATTCTTGGGCTTTTTTGAGGCATTCTATGGAATTATGCATGCTATTTAACATATTTAAAATGCATTCATAACACATTTGGAATGCAGGATTAGGCAAAGTTAACAAATAATCATGTTTTACGGTAGCAATAATGATGCAGTTTTATTGTATTTTACAGTGTGCTGCTTGAGGCAAGATTAAACTTTCTGAGCCAGTTTGATGATGGCGTGCTTCCTCTTAATTAAAAGTTTGTTCAGTCTGGTTTCTCTCTCTCTCTCTCTCTCAATCTCTCTCTCTCTCTCTATTGAGATGGAAAGACAGAAGGAAGGTGTGTATGTGTGAGTGATAGGCCTCAGGGTAATAATACAATGACACAGTTCTAAGTCTATCTCTGGATTGAGGACAGATCATCACTATAATTATTCTTTATCTCTCAGGACTTGGCGTCCGGCCTGTTTTTCTCAGCGGGACATGGCACACACACACACATGTAAGGGAACAGACAATAAAGTAACACAAGTAACACACACACACTCAACATGCTGATTAAAAATGATAGCTACAGTCAGCTCCAGAATTATCATCACCTTCGATATACCATAAACGTTAAGCTGTTTCTGCAAAACGCTGGTTTCAAAATTATTGGCACCCCTACATTTGTTGAAAGCTTACCTGAAGGGAATAAAAGTACTGAGCATCTTCTTTTGGAAGGATCTTGGACCACTCCACCCTCTTCAATTTAGAGCAATTTAGATTATTTTTCATTAAAGATGTAAGAATGACATTAAATATTATACTTTTTGTCCATCTGGAGTTACATTCTTTTTTGCAGAACAAGCAAACCACTTATATTAAAAGCCTTAATTATCCAGTGAATCTTTAAAGAATGCTTGGTTCATGGTGAACTTCAGGAACATCAGCTTGATGACCCCAATGATCTGTTGTCTTCTTCAGAAGCCTTGTTAACCCTTTACTGCTCATGCATTCAATTCCCAGAACTATTTTCAGTCTTTTAAAGTTATTTCTTTTTGTTATGCCCCTGATTGCACTTAATGGATGATGGATAATGTGTGGAAACTCAAAAGGCAATGATTTAGGCATTCTTAGGGGGAATCAGAGCTCTGTATGGGGTGCCAATAATTTTGCTACAAATTGATTTTTGTTAGATACTAAAGGTAATTCTGGAGTCAACTGTACACACACTGAGTGAAGTAAAACCACATATATACACTTATTGGTTGAAGTGAGACCACACACACACACACACACACACAGAAACACAGAGTGTTTAAGATGAAGTAAGCATTTTCTAGCTGTTTATGGATGCAGTTTGCAGCAGGAATGACACTGCGGTCTCAAATATTCCATTCAGTACAGAAATGCTGTACAATGCAAATATGCAAACTTCATTCAGAATTCACAGCTCACCTTGCTGACAGTTTCTCCCTAAACTAATATAAACTAAGGGTGGAGGGGGAGAAAGAGGAAAAAAAGAGAAAGAAAGACAGGGAGAGAGAGAGAGAGAGCAGGAGAAAAAGGAAGATAAAAGATGTTATAAAGAAAAGAGAAGTTCAAGCTGCAATATGAAAGCGAGGCGAGACACAACCAAGGCCCTGATTTATTAAGATCCCAAATAAAGGGGAAAAGATCGATCAATGTGCAGTCTGATAAATTATATGCGTAGTTAGTGGGCGTGTTGTGTGTGAGTTCCGAAGAATTATTGCGTCAGTAACGAGAGATACGAGCAAGTTCTGATCCCAAAATGACTCATCGAAGAATAAAATTGAAACTGAAATTCCCGTATGTGTGTAATTGTGTATGAAATATAATAGTGATTAAAGGCAGTGGGTATGAAACTCATTTTTAATGCAGTACTAAAGGTTCAATAAATCTTTGAGTCTGATTTTGTCTTTAAACGGTTCAAACGTTCATTTTTATTACCTGCCCTTCGGTTGTATTAATTTACACACAGCCTGGAAAATTGTAAGCATATTTAATACGCCAACTCGGTTATGTCTAACCTCATCACCAAATAACTTTGGGTGCTAAAGAAGTCCGATGGTGATAGTCAGCCAGTCAGGAGTGATAGCTGAACAGGTCGTCCTCTAAGCGAATGACAGATGATAGTCAGATGATTTATCACCGAAATTGAATCATCCAACTTGTCAGCATGCTGTGTATGTTTATTGCGCTAGGTTTTTCACATGATGGGCTAACATTATCCGTGATAACACATTTAATATTACAGTCTGGAGAACGAAATTAGCAGAAGAGATAATGAAATGCGCAGACAACACAAACTGGGTAATAAAAATACACACACCAGGAGCGACCAGAGGTGTTTTTAGTTAGCTAGCTAGAGTTAGTGGGATATCTCGGTCAGCCTGATGAGCCATTTCCGATCAGTGAGGGAATGTTGAGGAAATGAGAGCAGATAATGTGATTGCCTGAGTCACAAATACTTGGGCTGCACACTATTGTATGTGTTCCTCAGAACACTATTGGTGTCATTGCTATTTAATCCTACTACTTAGTGCACATTATGCCGTTTGGGATTGAATTGGAAGTTGCAGACGTAAGATTAATCCTCGCAGAGCATAACAGTGCACGTTGCAAAATATTCTTCCACGAGTAGCTTACGTTAGCATTATTTTCTAGCAGGGAGGTCACACTTCCGAATTCTTCCAGCCTGTAGGTTTAAGGTTTATTGAACGAATCTTAACTTTATGGTTGATTTTTGTAATGTGACCATTCATTCATTCATGTTCAGGATACGACGTTGGTCGATCTCACGGCTGACGAGAACGTGACGAACTTTTTTTTTGTTTGTTTGTTTTTTTGCTTGTTACGATGCACTTGGAGGCATGAACACGAGTAATGCTTTATCGTGCGCTATGACGCTACACAATCCGCATCATGCGTGTGTGTCATTTCACAACATTTGGTGATATTTCGAAACAACTTGAAATATTGAAATTATATACAAACGGCAGATCTGAATAAATATAGCTTGAAATAAATATAACTGATAGCTTTGATCTGTTGTGGTTAAATAACAGAAGTTATAACGCATAGATGCTCAGAATATAGTTCGTATAGTCATGCATTGCTAGAAATATCAAGACCTAGAGCACGTCACATGTTTGTGCACCCTGTGTGTTCTGATATTCATATATTCATGTTCAGGATGCTTTTTCTGTATACAAATGCTTAAAGTGATCTATATATTGATGTGGCTTAGTATCTTGTTATACAGGAAATCAAACATCAATCACTTAAGACCAGTGAGGTGATTTCATTCAGTTTTTTCACTCATACAGATGGTCGATATCATTGCATTGGTTTAGCGAGCATTTCTTTAGCGTGCTATTTCTTTAAAGCTCGGTGTTGAAGCATTATTCCGCCTTACGTATGAATTCACATCTCTGAGAAAGAGTGAGAGACTGAAGGAAGCCGGCTGGGTGGGTGGGGGTGCTGAGAGACAGATGGGTAGAAGGTGGAGGGGGTAGAGGTGATGGGAGAGAGATGAAAGGAGGCTGCCAGTGAGTTTGCTGGGAAGTTGGAAATCATGTTTTGGTTTTGTACACAATGTGCTGCTTACATTGTAGCTTTTTTCTAACGATTCGTTCAGCCTCAAAAAAAGCAGTTTCCTTTCTGATGTCATGTCCAAGACAGATTTGATTCCAGACTCATTACACATCCAGTGTGCGGCGTATCCAAAACGCATTGTGGTAAGTGAGTGCAAACTGGAGGAGTTCAGGAGGAGGGAATAAGAAATGCATCCCCTTGTATCTGTAGCATCTTCCAGCGCTACCAGGGAAACCATGGCAACCAGCTGTAAACTCAGGATAGGAACAGGCACTTCCTGCACTCTCACACATCTCTGTACGAGGCGGAGGCTTATTTTAACCTGTGTTTTTTCTCTTGAGCACAGAACTACTGAACTCACCTCCTTCTTTAGTGACAAACCCAGCTTAAAAACTGTTGCAGAACACCAGAGACGTGCTTTAACACACGTTACACCACTTCTCAAATCCGACTGGTGAGAAAGTGTTCTAGGTTTATATGAATGCGCTCGTTCTAACGCGTTAACGTTTCTATAGTAACAGCTCTAATCTAAGCTTAAAAAATGGTGTCATTATTAATGTTTATACAGTGAAATTATCTGTCAGGAGACATCTGTGGAAGGAGGGTCTCCAGGGTCAGAGGTAAAGCGGTAACATCTTCAGTACAGAGGGGTTGCGGTTTCCCAGTAACATGACAAGCTGCATTTTTTTTTTGCCTTATTAAGTTCACAAGAGGAAAAAAAGAGAGGGAACGAATGTTTATAGCTGCTATAATGTTAGTTACTGGTTTAACGCACATTCCACAACATTAAATGTAACAATAAACGGGTAAAATGTACGTTGTGTCATTTTTTCATGTATAAAACATTGTTGTGTATATATAAAATAATCCACCTTGTAGCGGGTATAGTAACATGATGTGGTCACCATGGTAACCTTGCTTACATTGGTTGCATACTATGTCTGTTTGCAATAATTGTAATGAGACTTTATTTAATTACATTTTTTTTTTTTTTCCGGTATTGTGCTCAACATAAGCCTCAGCCTTTTGAGACATGAGAAATTTAAACATCAAGACTCTCAAATAAGCACTCATGATGGATTTAACCACAGATTAGCTTATTAATCATCATGTTTTATAAAAGTGAAAAAAAAAAAAACCTAAAAATGGAGATTCTGTCTGTCTTTATTGGTTTTTATGAGTGAACGTCTTCCTGCCTCTTCAACACTCACGTGTTTCGTATGTAAATCTGTGACACACTGTATACTGAGTGCTATATAGGGAGGAGAGAGAGAGAGAGAGAGAGAGAGAGAGTTCTCCTGGAAGGCTAGGTTGCTATGGGAACAAGCCACCATTTCTCTCTCTTCCTTTTCCCAAAAAAAGTATTCTTCTCCCGTCGTTTTCCTCCATGGTTGTCCTCCCTCGACTCTCCAACTACTTCTCATCCACCTCTCTAACTTCCCTGTCCCCCCATCACTCCATCGCTCTGTCTTTCGCATTCTGTCTCTCCCATACATTTCAGCACTCCCTCATCCTCCTCCTCCTTTTTCTCTCTCCCTCTGTCATTCTCTGTCCAGCTCTATCTGTCTATCTCTCTCTCTCTCTTTCTCTCCTCTTACCTCTCTCCCCCTCTCTCTTTGATCATCCCTCTCTTTACCGCTCACTTCTTTTCTATTCTTTTCCCGGTTGTCATGGCAATAAGCTGTGGGCGTGCAGGAGTGAGAGAGAGAGAGATGGAGCGAGTGGGCGTTTCGGAAGTGACATCTCTCGGGCAGTAACCTTGTTTCCTGTACTCAGAGTTCGGAGAAGCAGATGATCGCAGCAACAGCGATGCCGTGTGGCCGATCGGGTTTAGTGTCACGTTAGAGCATGCATCGTCGCGAATCAACGGCAACTTCTTGACGAATTTTCTTGAGCGTTCGGGGTTAAACTGGAATTCAGGACAAATTTAGAAGCCTTGCGTTGCTTATAGTTGTGAATCCTGTTTCTTTGTGAAGTTCTCGGTGAATTTAAAATCAATGGGATTTAATCAAAGGTTTACCTAGTTTTGGTGGCCAGATCTTGCATTTTCTGGTTTTTTTTTGTTTTTCATTCTGTTTGCTCTGTGGGATTAAGTAAGAAATAGAACACTCAGGGTCATGATGTTACAGTAAAATAATCAGTGATGGGGTGGTGTGATAACGTGGAGGTACTGTTGCCGTCCTAAACGGATCCCATAACAGCACGTCCCAAAGCATTTTATTTAGATTACTTTTTAGTTATTAAAAAATTCCGTACATTTTATCCATTTATAGTTACATTTAATGTTGTGGAAAGTCGGTGTTCTATAAACCGTCGTTCCCTCACCAGCCTCTCTTTTTTTCTCTCTTGAAGTAAAAACTGCAGCTTGTCATGTTACCAAAGAAACCACAAAACTTTCTCTGACTGTTAAGTGCTAACACTGGAGACTCCTTCAGTAATCCTTATCCTATCCTATCCTATCTTATCCTTCCATAAATGTTAAATAAACATCTCCTTACAAAATCTCTACCATATCAACAATTTAAAAAACATCTGTATATATTTAGCGTCTGCTGTACACGTCCCTGTGATTAAGCAGTTACTACAGAAACGATAGCATGTTAGAACGAGCGCATGCAAGTTGCAGCTGCACCACTGTCAGAGCTGCTGCTATAGAAAATGAATCAACCCGTCTGATCAATCACAATCCATAATTCAAAAGTGCTGTGCTGTAACCATGATTAATTCAACTCCTCCAGTACCTTTCTCAGCCTACAGAGAGCAGAGCTGGAATAAAAATGGCAGAAGGACACCGTATCTCAGCTTTATTCCTACCAAAAAAAAACATTTTAGTGAAAATCAAAAAAAATTTTTCTCCCAAATGAAATAACCCTCCTTTAAGATAATAATAATTCCAGTTGCAGTGTCTTTTCCACTCTATAGTGTTGACTGTGTGTGTATAATCGCCTCCTGGGAGAGCTGAAAGAGATGCATTCATGTCTCGGGGCGAAGGGGCTTTAATGGTATGGTTGCAGCTCGTAGGAGTGGGAGGGTAAAAAAGCTGATGCCGAAGCGGGTCAGAACCCTCTCAACATCGTCATTAGCGAGCCCGTCGGGGGGGGAGGTTGATTATCCACATCGCTGAGTTCCGAAACCCGGGCTAAAAATAAAACACGCAATATCTCCGTACACCCCGGGCTAATAACACACAAATACATGAGCCAAAAAATGCACTAGGTGTGAACCTGTTTCCTGTTAACGCATTATTGACCACATTATGTTATTGACAGTATGTTCAGACAACACTCCGATGCTCTTTTTTTAACACACAGAGAAGACGAGAGGGAAAGTTAATGCAGGATGACGCCTGCTGTGAGGTTTGTTTCTGAGATCTGACCTTATATCAGCTCTGAAAATGTCACACGTGTCAAACAGTGAAGTCACACAAATCCCAGGAGGTGTAAAAAAAGAAAAACCCTGCACTGCAAAGAACTTTAATACAAGTCTCAAAAAGAACTGATTTTATTTTAAAATATTGTCCGAGGTATTTAATTAGAGGCACACAGACTACAGCCAAACCCTTTTCATTTGATACGTTTTGTTGTTGTTGTTTGGTTTGTTTGTTGTTGTTGTTTTTTTTAATCATATTTTTAAAATAGCTTGCAAATGCCTGTAATATACAGTATGATGATTCATGTTCAAACCTGAAATCCTTACCAGCTACCCCTCTGGCAGACTTCAAACTTAACCTTACACACTCATGGTTAGAGTTATGAGAACACTGTTGCCAGGCAACTAGCAAATACAGGCACCATGACCTAGCTAGTGACTCGGCTAGCTAGCCTGTATCTGTCAAGTCTTTTATACAACTAAGAAAGGCACAATGACAGTGAAAATGGGACAGAATTATCCAGAAGTTCAACATTTACCTCAGATGTGTTGGAAATGTACTAATAAAAGGCTTTGTGTGACTGAAATTACACTCTAATAATACTTAGCATTGGGTGCTAACTGGATATCCATGCACAAATCCAAAATGGAGGCTTGTATTATAGGAGTGACTCTCTCTCTATGACGTGTTATACGTTATACTGCGCTTGAGAGGCTGGTGCAGAGCGCACATGTATAACAGTATTTATTTTGATTTTGTGATTATTTTTTTTATAGTTTACGGTTTGGTTTTCGAGTTAGCCACCACGCCTCCTAGGGTTTATTTGAAGTTATTGAGTACACGTACATTTAAATCTCAACACTTAATTTTTAAATTTAATAATGTGACATGAGGCTCAATATTGCCGTAGTGATTAGCCATTATGCCATTATGCTGTTTTTTCCCCTTATAATGAGCGCTAAAGCAGAAAGCGTGATCTGAGCAGGAGCGCACAGTTTCTTCCATATTAATGGGCGATTTCTGTGGTGAGACTTTTATCAGTGAGACTTTGCATGAAGGCAGCATGTATAACGACTCCTGAATACATTTCTAATCATTCCTAAGACATTATTGTTATCATTGTAATCGTTATTAGCATTAATTATAATGCTTTTATAAATGGTTAAAAAGAATGCGTTATAAGCCATGCTTATAACGCATTGTATCACCAATATATCTGAATATCTTACCTACTCTTTCTAATATCTAGCCTGTACCATTTTTTTAATTTTACATAATATTAATTTAGCATCAGCTCATGATTATTTACATTGCATTTATTTTGGCGTTTTTTATTTTTGTATGTAAGTAGTGCTGAATGTTGCTGTTACTAAATATAAATGTACAGGTGAGTTTTATTCATTTATGCATGAGAGAGTATGTTCCAAAACAGGTGACATGTAAAAAAGGACATGAAAATATAACTTGGTACAATCCAGCAAGCAATTGTTTTTGTTTTTCAAAACCGTGATGAAAGTCTCTCTCTCTCTCTCTCTCTCTCTCTCTCTCTCTCTCTCTGTGTCTCTCTGACTCTCTCTCTCTCTCTCTCTCTCTCTCTCTGTGTGTCTCGGACTCTCTCTCTCTCTCTCTCTCTCTCTCTCTGTGTCTCTGACTCTCTCTCTCCATCACTCTGTCTCTCCCTGTCTCTCACTCTCTCTCTCTCTCTCTCTGTCTGTCTCTCTCTCTGTCTCTGTCTCTCTCTCTGTCTGTCCCTCTCTGTCTCTCTTTCTCTGTCTCTCTGTCTCTCTCTCTCTCTCTCTGTGTCTCTGACTCTCTCTCTCTATCACTCTGTCTCTCCCTGCCTCTCTCTCTCTCTCTCTCTGTCTGTCTCTCTCTTGCTCTCTCTCTCTCTCTCTCTCACTCTGTCTCTGTCTGTCTCTCTCTCTGTCTCTGTCTCTCTCTCTGTCTGTCCCTCTCTGTCTGTCCCTCTCTGTCTCTCTTTCTCCCTCTCTCTCTCTCTCTCTCTCTCTCTCTCTCAGATGCACGGTATGCTGTTCCCTCCTCCCATCAGCCCCAGTCCTCCTACGCTGCTCCGCCGTACGAGCATCCAGGCTGGAACTCACGTCACTGCATGATCCCTGGAAATCAGCTCTACATGTTGGACCAGGAGGAGGTATGAGATTGTAAGGAAGTGTGGGATATGGAGTCAGAATAAAGTATTATTTCACCACATATCCCCCGCCCCCTTTTTTTGCTGACATATCCGAGTCATGTGAGCCCCTATCCTGCATCACTGTGTGGAAAAGCCGCCCTGTTTCATAACTCTGCTTAATTATTTATTAATGAAGTGTAAATGACTTTTAATGTGAATTTTAATAGGGCTTAAATATGACTCCGGAGGGGAGGATGTTTTATTTAGCGATTTTATCGCCACCCTGATTAGATGACCTGTAGCACAGATCAGATCTACACTCGCACGGGGGTCGGTCGCTCTCAGAAGCTGTTCGTATCTAATCACGATGGGTGTTCAGCTCCACTTTCAGATCAGATCAAGCCGCAGTGTGAACAGAGCTGAATCTGTCATGCCTGAGCTGATGACTGTCACCTCTGGAAGGATGGAGATGATGAAATATTCATGGTCGTGTGTGTGTGAGCGAGAGAGATTTTTGCTTCTGCATTTAGAGTCTGCAGGAGTTTAATTTGTTACAGATTTTTAGTGTTTCCAGGTTTTAATATCAGTTTATACAACATGGAGCTTCACAGTTTGGACAGGAAATGCAGTATGTGTTAAGACTGTTGGATATAATGGTGGTGTGAGATGTGATCAATTAAGGCAAAAATATACAAGGTCATTATGTCACTACATGTGGGGCAAAATGGGGGTGTTAGTGTTGTTGCATTGACGATGAATTTGGGGGCGGAGCTTCTGGAGGAGCACTGAAGGGAGGTGTGTATTTGTTTTATGTTGAGTTCAAATATCTGCAACCTTGACCTTGGTGACTCCCTCTTTAAAGGTTTAATGGCCTGATTTATAATAAACATTGCTGCAGTTTCTGCCATTTTCTCAAAATACGTGTTATCTATGTACAGCTTCCTTAACAGATTGCCCTGCCATCGACACACTTTGTGCAGGTGAGGGATTTTTTCACTCTAGTCTGCCCCCTAGTGGCTTCTAATCCTCCAGATGCACCAAAGGTACGCGGGTGAGCGTCTGCTCAGTGTCGCTTGCGTAGTCAGTTATAACCTGACCTAAATGTGTATTCTCTGTATGAATGCACCAGGTTATAAACTAATAAAATCATTACACTCTAATCTTTGCCTTTTATGTTGCTTAGCAACCAAAGCTTAGTGGTAACAGAACACAATGTGGGATGGAAGAATTGTTTACAGCTAATATTATTAATAACAGCAGGGTGAGCCAAATGAAAATCTTAAAAGAGTGATTACATTTTTTTTTCTGGAGGAACCTGGACTTTCGTTATGCTCTGGAGCACTTGCATTGAAGGGAATGGAGATTATGTAGAAGAATGATTCACAGTCGTGACACCTATTTGCAATAAACAATGCAAAATAAAAGTCAGTTTTATCAGTTTGTTTCTGTCAACATTTTATTAAAGCAATAAGCCACTCGAGGATGTGTGTTACAATGACAAGGAGTAAGGAGACTTTAGGCACGATGCCCATCATGATAAAGTCACTGAAGTGGCATATTGCTTTATTTTCTAACTTTAGTGTGAGCTCTACTTTTACTTGGTCTACAGCTTAATATTTGCCATCTTCCTTCAATCAGTGCTTCATGCTCAATCACTCTGAAGTAGCGACATTCCGCATTGAACAGCAGGTTGGGAAAAACACTCCTCCGCCAACTCATACAAACTTCATGCTCTTCCAAACGAATGAACTCCAACTGTTTATTCTCAGTTAGAAAAGGAAGACACCGTGCACAAAACACACCAACGAACCATGTTTACTGTTGACGTGCTTCTATTGTAGATCAAGGCACGCCTTTATCTGGACGAGAACAGGATGAACCAACGTTTTCAGCATTTTTCTGGATGTGACAAACTATGAAATTAAAATGAGAAATTGTTTTACATTTTTTTCTAGCGCTTTTATTGTCAGGGTTGCCAGGGCCGCAGATTTCACAACAAAAATTGGATTAATCTAGGAACAAGGTTGGGGTGAAATCTTTAGCTTGTTTAAAAATACTTTTAAGAAAATCATCAGAATTAAATCTAACATAGACCGTGACAAACAAAGTGTTAATGTAGGCAGGGTATCTGTAAAGACGTATTTTTCGCACAAAAATGGTTATAAAAAGAAAAAAATTGTCTGTTACGCTATATTTCCAATGCCATGGATTTTTGAGCATGTCTTTTTGTACATTTTTTTTATTGGACATTTTGCTGAGACCTGGCAACCCTGACTTCCATATTAGTGTCATATTAACATTCAGGGACGGCTAGAAGAAACACGGCAAACTATTCTGAACTCTTCAAAAGCAAGTTTATTATCATTTAAATGATGACAAATTTCTAATGGCAGAAAAAAATACATTTAAAAAAGCTGTGAAAGCTCCACAAGCACTGAGGTATTAATTCCATCCAGCTGGAGCTGCTCGGCCGGCTGGCACATCGCACACCACGTTATCATCATTTATTGTCATTATTATGCACTGAGAAAATCTCTATCAGGTCTAACATTGGAAGGAAATCAGAAATATCAAATTGAAGAGGCTGTTGTGCATCACAAGTGCCATAAGAGGGAGCGAGAGCGCCAAGGCCGACGTCCTGCCACTCGACTCCGTTCTGATCTAATCTCCTCGAATCCGATTGCACTCACCGCATGCACCAGTGCAGCACTGTTCTCCTGCAGCTAGCGTGACACCCCGTTATGCAAGAGCGCAGCAGAACAGCTCCTCTAGCTGTGAGTGGGAGGCGGCTACCGCGGCACTGGATCAGAACTGAATCAGAACCAGTCCCTTTCTGTCTACACAGAGTTCATCTCGATGCTTTCCTTTTCCTCCCTCCCTGTCTTTCTGTCGCAAAAAACTGATTCATTACATTCGTTAGACATGGTGGGATTTTTTTGGCCTCAGCTTTCAGTTGTCACGGTGCATAAAACACGGCTGATGAGAATTATATAACAAGCCGCTGCAATGAATCACCTCACGGAATCAAATGCTCGGATTGAAGTGTTAGCTCGTGGACTGAAAAGGCTCTGTCATTCCACCGACTCGCCGTTCCGCGAAATAAAATCATCCTGCAATTTGTTATCGTAGGCGTCATGTCGGATGAGACAAGTTTGATATTTAGAGCTTTTCATCTTCACCTCTGACTGAAAAGCTGCTGCTGATTTTTTCCATGATTAAGTGTGCAAATGTAAAACTAAAACGCTAAAATGCATGGCAAAGTCGACACAAATACAGTCAATATTCTATTGCGTGTGTGAATTCATGTTACTGAAGGGCAGGTAGAAAGTAAGAAATAATTCTCACAGTTTTACTTACCTTTTTATGTCATATTTAAATTTCGGATATTTACCTCATTTTGTGTTTATTTCATAATCTTAATATTTCTTTTGAGTTTTCTTTGTTTTATGAGTCAGTAAATGGGTTTATTTTCAGTTTCTCTAAACCATGTCAACATTCTGATCAATATACGTGTTATTTATGTATTGTTTTGTGGAATGACGGAAGAATATTGGAAGGATAGTTTTAGCAATAATTTAAAATACTTTGCAGTTTTTCTTAATTATGATTGATATATGATAAAGTAATATGTGACATATGACATGATATGATGATATAATTACACTGCACAACAAAGGTTTTGCTTCTTGAACACTGTTGGGTTTCTTATAGATTTTTGGTGCTGATCACGAACATCACATCAGAATTTACCCATCACGTACCGTTTCAGAGAAATCTTCAGTTTTGTCATGATTTTTTCTTATATTTGTA
>JAQMYM010000019.1:517187-527673 GCA_030014255.1 Parauchenoglanis ngamensis
GCAACGATTAATTACAAGTTTACTGTCCGTTCTAGTCCATCTCTGAGAGAGTTCAGACGAGTGACGCAACACTGACGTTTCACACCATGGCGGCGAAATTCAGCGAAATCCAGTTAGCGGTCGATGCTAACCATAATTATTTTGCATCATCAGCCATACAAAGTCTTGTCTTAGTCATTTTCCAAAACTTCTGAGGGAAATGTTGGTATTCTGGACAGTTTTATCTTATCTGCTCGTTCGCTGTGCCTTTACGTTGTTCGTATAAATGATGAGTTAGCAAAATCGTCAGTCAGTCATTTCCTAGCTCGCACTTGGCACTGGTCGGCATTTCCCAGTTGCCTAGCAACTATGTGTTAATGTGTTCACCTTTACTTGCAAAAACACCCATTTAAACCACGAAATTCATTTAATTGTAATCACGGCTTAGAGATGTTCGGGCTCGACTGACGTGAAGGCGGCATTAGATTAAAGCTAACCTGGTTTTCAGAATTCCTATAGAAGGTTTATTTGAATTTGGATACGTTACAAAAATCCATTAGGAACTATTTCAGAAATACCGCTTAGTGTTAAGACAGACTTTTTAACAGATCTGAAGCTTAACCATGAAAGAATCTGGTCAAACATTCGCCAGAAGGGATGCGGCGAAGCTCGGGGACTGCCAGAGAGTTCGTGGGCGGGAAAGCAGGGCGGGGCCAAGCACGAGAGAAACGGAAGACGGAATATGGAGGACTGAGGCACACTTTCGCTGAAGTTTACAACATTCAGCCATCATTAACTTTTTGGAATAACTATCGTAAATAATATCTTTTTTTAATATGACGCACTTGTTTGCATTTTCTATGATGTTAAGCTGTAACGTAAACATACGGCACTAACGCGAGGTCCTGCAGTTACCTTTTTTTTTCTAGCTAGTGTACTCTTACGTGCTTGAGTAGCTAGCCTACGCTTACGCTCTTTTGTAGTTTGGGATACTCTTACACTCCTGTTGTTAGCATACTCTTACATTCTTGTGTAGTTAGCATACTCTTAAAAATGATTATAGTTGTATGTAGTTAGCATATTCATTCTTGTGTAGTTAGCCTACTATTACACACTTATGTTAGCATACTCTTACACATGTATGTAGTTAGCGTACTCTTACACACTTAAATAGTTAGCATACTCTTACACTCTTATGTACTTAGCATAATCGTATACTCTGTTGTAGTTAGCATACTCTTATACTCTTAGCATACTTTTAAAAGAATTAGCATACATAGCCTAACCAATGTACTCTTTCTACACGCAGAATGAGCTTTAGCCTTACCGAACATGTTGTGCATTTGTACTTATAAAAGAAACGTACATTTAAAGTTTCATTGAGAAGTTTAGCTGCTTTGTTTACAGTTGGGACGTTTTGACTAGCTGGTTAAGGACTTAGCATTAGCGCTTTAGTGCGTGACTTAGCCAGGAAGTTCTTGAGATGGCACTCAATGAGAGTTGAATACATTGTTGTCTGTGACAATACAGTCTGTAATTAAGCGTTCATTAAGCATTTAGTGTCTTATTTGTTTCATCTGTTTCAAGCGTGTGGCTCTAATTTACTGCATAGGAACAGACACAAACACTGACTGATCACAGCGGAACATGACGAACAGATCCGTCGGAGTTTTCAGCGCACCGAAGGAACGTAACTGGAATAAAAACTCAAACCATGTCAGAGTCCAAGACGTCGAGACACCCGGAGTAAAAACACCCAGCAGTGCTCTGCGGCACCTGACTGCTTTCCCGTCCAGCGTGCAGGATCCGAGGAAGACTGAAGGAATCTTTTGCAAGGTCTGAGGAATTATACCACATCAGCAACATTTCTGCTGTGGGTAGGAACCAGACGCCTTAATATTAATATGCGATTGTCATCATATCATCCGTCACCACCATCCGTTCTCGTTCTCATCCAGATGATCAGATTTATTCCAATCACACAGTTTCATAATTCCGAGTTATAAAGAAAGCCTGGAATGCGAATTCACGTAACAGCCGTTGCTAATTACTGAGGTAAAATTTGTAAAATGGAAACCGTGTGCAATCGTGGATACGGAGGCGTGTCCTGTGAGGTGACGTTTATTTAACATTTATGGACGGGGACTCCAGTGTCAGCACGTCGTAGCTTGGCGTTTCCTGGCGTCTTGAGGACAGAAGAGTTTGCGCCGTGCGGTTTCTCGGTGAAACCTGAAAGCTGTGTTTTTGTTTTGTTTTTGCTGGTGTAGGAAAGACTGTTTATAGCTCCTATAATGGAAGTAAGAGCAGGAAATCACTTGTCTTGTGGATTTCCACAGCATTACATGTGTGGTGTAAGGGGAACGGAACGCTTCAGGACGTTCTGTTGGAGAAAAATAATCAGCTTCAGGGTGGTGACGGTGATCCGGCCGATCACACCACCTTGCTGTTTATTTTTCTTTAATAGCACCGTAGAGAACGTTTTATTCCTTACTTAGCTTTGCTAATTGTTGCATATATGTAATAGCGCCTAGATTTGATCAAACGTAGGTGGGAACACTGAAAAGAACTGCAGGATGTTCCTGACGGAGTATAGTGAACATTTGACGATGTCGTCTGGTCTAAAGCGCTAAACCTAATAAAAATGGACTTGATTTATTTAAAACGTTCATTTTCCGGATCATCCTAATCACCCGCTCCACAACGAAGCCCACGGATACGCTTTTCCAAGGATCCAAAGACCAGTAATAATTATTATAGCAAACCTACAAGACTCCATCTTCGTCTTCTCTCTCTCTTTTTTCTGTCTGTCTCTTTTTTTTCTCGGCCTGTCTCTCTCTGTGAAGGAGTAAGCTGGGAGCCGAATGCCACCCACACGCTTCAGCTCGCAGCCTGATAGCAGATTTACATTGAGAATGAAAAAGTGCGCACACACACTCCCTCCCACTCCCCTCCTCTCGAACACATGCGCATACTCTCACTCTTCTTCTGTACAAGAGCACTCCGGTGTGCAGCATTAAACACACACGCGCACGCACACGCGCGCACGCACACACATACACACCACACGCAACACACACTGCTATCAAATGATTTATCTTTCCTGGAATATTGTTCACGTTGCTATCTCGTTATGTTGTGTACACCTCTGAAACGGATACACAAAGCGTGTGGCATCGCTTATTCGATAACGATCATGACCGCATGGAGCCACGAGCGTTCACAGATAATGATGAAGCTGTAAACTACCATCGCCAGCACCATGCCGGTTAGTTACAGAGGCTTTCATACCTCTCTGTGTTGTTTTTTTTTAAATGAGATTTTGACACTTCTTCTTTCCGTTCTGTCTCTGTAAGTCAAATGTGAGGTACCGGGAAAAAAGTTGCCATGGCAACCCAATAACGAGGCTGGATTTGGATGTGTATCAGAAGGGGAGTGAGAAATTGAAGTAAATAGATCAGCCGGGCGATTTTATTTTTACCAAACCGCTTTATGGCGTGATTCAATTTTAATGATGAGATACAGCGATTGTTATCGTTATTGTCGTGAGCGTGATGCGAGGAGCACAGCATGGACACACCGCTAAGTGTGCGTGTGTATGTGCGTGAGAGATGTGGCGAGAGAGAAATTGAGAGATCTGCATTTATATATGTAAATATGTCTGTTCCTGTGCTCCTGGTAGGTGATTAGGATGATCTGATTTGTGAACGACTCCTACTACTCCTTGTCTTCCATATAGCAAGCATTTCCCACTGGCCCGAGTGGTTCTGAGAGGATATTTACACAAAACACTAATCAACTTCAATGTTGCCACGAGTGCTCGCAATTAGAACAGAATGAGGCATTATTTTTGGTAATAGTGGGTTAAGTGGCACGAGGCATCGGGAAAAAAAGAACCGAAAAGAAAGCAAAGGTCTAGACGAATTTAAAAAGAACATAATGATACTAGCGCTAATGTTTGTGTCAAATTATGCACCAAAAAAAAAAAAGCCCTCGTCTCTAAATTAGAAACGAGGCACCAACTGAGGAAAGAAATCATGACACGTACTGTATATTCGTATTCATCATACGAGTGAGTGGTGCAATTGTAAAAAAAAAAAAAAAAAAAATGTGTGGTATTTTTTACCGATAACGCCGCTTCATCACAGCGCTGCATCAGGGATTCTTCTCATATTTTAAAACGGAAGTTCGGACGCGCTTAATTCCTCTCGCGACGCAGTGATCTGCCAATAATTACAATTTCATGTCTATTAAAGACGAACACTTTCTATCCGTTTTTAGCTACATCGCGGAACATCCGCGATCCAAGTCGGTTCCTGTTCTCGCAGATATCAGCAGTTCTTTTTCGTTCTTGCGTTTATTTCGGATAAAAAAAAAAAAAACGCAGCTTGTCGTGTCATGGAGAAACCGTGTCAAAAAAAGAAGCGTAAACTCGTCTGTCCCGAACAGGTCCGAAAAAATGAGTCGCGCCTTTACCTGCTACGACACGTTGACACTGGAGACTCCTTCCGTGAATGTTAAGCTTACAGAAAACGTCATCAGGTCAACATTTGTAATGCACGTTTTTTCTTTGCGACACGTTTTATTATTAGCCTTGTCAAGCATGTAAGTCCCTGTGAATGAGCTGTTGCTATGGAAACAAGTGCAAGCAGTTCTAGGATTTGAGACCACTATCTAAAATAAGTCTAAAATAAACACACACACACACACACACACACACACGCAAATTGCATATTACTTCTCTGTCAATGGGAAATCTATAGAGGTTAATGGCAAGTCATTTATCATCTTGTGGATTCAGAGTAGTGCTTCATTCAGGGCATAACGTATTGTTGTGGGCTGCCTGCTCGGTGTGGGCCGAGGGTGGAAGGGTAAGGCCACCCAGAGACTTGCCCTGATTCACGCATGTCTTTTCCACCTGCTTTGGTACATGAAAGACCCCAGGCTCTGTGTTTCCCGACCGACTGCTGCTTTAGTTCTGGCTGAACTGCTCTACAAGTCGCAGAGTTTTACAGCTAAAAAAAACAATAATGAAACTATTGTGCTTGTCTTGAGCCATTACATTCTAATATTAGCCGGCATCCTCTCCAGGGACTAACTTTATTGTGGTGCTTAAATCTTCGGACCATTGGGTCATCCAGCGTTATAAAAGCTGACTGCTTAATTAAAGCCAGATTAGAAAGACTGCGTGCAACCGTTAATCCTAGCTACTGAAAAAAATGTAATTTTCGGTATTTTTAGTCTCTCTCTCACTCGCTCGTTCTCAAATTAGGGCTGGTTAAGGCTACGAAGTGCTTCCTTTAAAACACGGAAAGATAAGTAGAACAATGCATCCTGCTGATGAAATATCAAGAGGTCCGACTGCTTCAAAGTCGTATATTTGGAGATTTGTCAGCTTTTGTTTAATGAGCAAAAACATGGAATGATCACGTCACTGAAAACGATAACCGTATCCACGGACCTTGCCCTCGAATCTTAAACGCCAATGTGAGGCCCAGCACGTGCAGTGTGACAGGGTCGCTAAACACGCTTGAAGGAGAGTGCTTCACTCCCTACTTTAGCAAGGACACCCATGATTAGCAAGGGACAGGGACACGCTCTTTCACACTCCGGGCCATAGACAGCTGTTGCATCACCGAGATTCACACGTCAGGGCGAGTTTCTGCTTGGCTATGCGGTAAAATCGTAAAAGACATCTTTGGGTGTGAGTTCGAAAGCATATGGCTGAAAAAGAACCTCGTCACCTTCACGTTTTAAAACATGTTCCGTCCGGCTATATGATCAGTACATCGGGCTGATTTCCAGATCACGCAGACGCAGGACGTAGTCATTTTCTTCCTATCGATAGAAGATATTTGTCGTACGATCTGACAGAGAACAGATGTTATCGCACATCTGTTATAGAATTCAGTCAGGATTTTATTGGGATCTTGTACAGTCTGACAAGTAATAATCACACAGTCTAAAAGTGGCTTCACCCATTTCTCATGAAGTCATTTATCCGGGTCGCGCTCAGCTCGCGTCCAATCTCCACTAGCAGAGACGTCTTTCTGTGAAACGCCCGGACAGAGCGATCATTACGCTCAGGTCAGTGCTCTCATGTGGCCCTGAGCGCACAGTCAGAGAGCATCCCGTACAAACCCATCCACGATGGTCATCCATCTCCCCGGCTCACCGACTGAGCCGCCTTAATATCAGCAAAACATCCGAGACTTTAATGTCCACATGCGACGGCTTCTTAGCTGCGATTTGATTCCGTATGTCGGCGTATTCCGTCCGAAACAGGAAGTTAGCATCATCACACACTGATTTACACAACAGCCAACAGCGTTCAAGACGTGCCACAATCTAAACAAAGCCTAGCTGGCTAAAAATTGGCGAACATGAAGCGTTTAGCGACTTATTGTTAGTGATGGAGAACCGCCAACTGTGTATAAATATGAACTCACATTCTTGGTGAGTCTGAGGACAGACATATCGCAGCGTTAAAGGGCAGCGCATGCATATAATATTGCGGCATTTTCGTAGCCATCGATATTCCAAAACAACAATCCGGGGACCGCCTAGGCCATAGAGCTTAAACTCTATGAAACCGAAGATATTTTGCCGAAGTATCTATATTTGAAGTTCTTTCCCCGATCCATTCTTTCCTCGTATGGTTATAACGTATTTAACGGACCCGACCCGGCTTTCGCTGTGCTGCGAGCAGCTGCGGCGGAAAGAAAAGATAAGCTATGTTTTGTTCAAAGCTTCTACGAATGACATGCAGATAAAAAAAAAAGTTCAGAAGGGAACGCGAGCGGTGAATTTGCAGAGGTTTTGCTGCACAGAGAACTAACATAGTGGTCCAAACAACAAAGCAAAACAGTGCACTGGATTCTGGGAAGGCTGAGCTGGTGGTGAAACACATCCAGAAACGTTCCTGTCACAAACTCCTCCCTCTTTGAAAGCAAGCCATGCGAAATATATAACACACAATTAAGTTTGTAATGGCGAGTGTTTATAATTGGTGCTGAATCCAAGGCCATACACGTGTTTACACGGCATTACTCGCTGTTCCCGTTCTGCGTATATTTCAACAGACGTTAATTTCCTTACATGTCACATTATGGAAAATCTGGCAATAAATAAAATGCTTGAGACATGAGAGAATTTTATTGCTCAATATTATCACATGATGTACACGTCAGATTATACCATGAATAATGATAATAATACAGCTTCTGTAATGCGGTAATGTCAGATGCATCGCCGTATTTGTTTATTACATAATTACAGAGACCAAAGACGAATGAATAAGAAACCAAACACTGAAACTATCGGGATGTTGATGAGTGGGTGCCGGTAATTTTGTCATGTGGGATTGTTAAGAGAAAATACTACTGGGAGTTCTACATTGCAAACGTTGGACAAAACCTACCTTTTTTTTTTTTTTTTTTTTAAAGAGCCAAGTTGGTTGAGTGCCAGTTTAATTTGAGTTTTAGGGAAAAATATTATCAGCTGAAGAACTGAATGGAAACTTTCTCCTTGTTCATGTCGAGCTGTAACAGCCTGACAGCGGATGAAATAAGAATCTGAAGCCTAAAACTGAAACAGTATGCAATGCTGATGACACTCGGTGTAAGACGGCACCTGAACGCATGGCGAGGAAGGTTTCTAGATGCGTAGTACGGGATTAAAGTGAAATCTGTAGCAGATTGCTGCTTACAGCATCCGGATCGGACTCGTTAGGAAGAAAGATTAAGGCACGTCCGATGGTAGGAATCATTCCGCGGAACAAAGTGAAGACGGACGAATGCTGAGATTCACTCTTTGGTACCAGGATTCATTTATATTGCAAAATATTAACATCATGACGCTTCTTTGGGTATCGACTCTGTATCGGAGTTTGCACCTTAAGTATTTACTCAGGGAAATTGATGTGTGCTCAGAGTGGAGTTACGCGCCTGCTTCAGTGGATTTCCTGGGCTGTTATGCGAATCACCCGTGCGGCGCTCGCACCTCACCAAACTGCCAGCGTTTTCTTCACTAAATAGTGTGCAGGCCACCACCTTTATACACCAGCACTTGGATGGAGAATGCGGCCCGGAGGAGGAAACGGCACGCTTAACATGAACAATTGTAAAGCAGTGTAGAATAACAGCAAGAGATCATTTTAAAATGAAAATCATAAAAACAAAAGGTTAAACTTTTAAAGAATGAATGACTGAAATGTCATATCCATGGATTTCCTTTTAGCCATTCCAAAGTGTTTTATCGAGCCAAAAGATACTTTAAAAATGATATTTGACTACATTACGCACTAATATTATATATGAATGTTTAGATTTGGTTTTGTGTCCGTAACTTCACATTTGTCCATTTTAAAACAGACGTTTTAGTACAGTAAAATGATTAGGGGCGGAGCTATGTATGTCCCACTAAAATCGTCTCACTGACTTTCAACCAAATAGAGTTGGATATGCAGATAATTAGGTGGTCATGGTGATGTGAAAATTATAGCCAGAGAATCTGTATGCTAGTGATGGTTAGCGACGGTGGTTGCTATGGCGACACTCTGGCGCTAAATAAATATGACGCGAATCATCCAACTAGCTGACCAGTGAGTTAACTAGCTGGCTAGCTGCTCGGGATGACAGAAGGACAAGTGGGTGTTTCCGATTTGCATATTTCTGCATAATCATTCGGATGATTCCAGGATTTGGAATGAGGATAAAGTTGTAGAGATGTTTCAAGGGCATTTTTGGTCATTGGACAATGTATTATTCCACATAAAGTTTGAATCGTTTTGACAGTTTTACATAAAAATGCACAATTAAAAGACATGCTGAGCGAGAAGCGCTCCCGCTGGTCTGCAATCCGCTGAACTGGACCGGGTTCGGGCTGCGTTCTGCCTTCATGTCTGAGATGCTCACAAAAGGGAGTGACAACATTGTGAATGAGAATGGAAGTGCAAAGACAGGAGAAAAAGATCCAAAAAGCAAAACGCGACCGCGCGCGCGCGAGAGAGAGGCTGTGGAGACGAGAGACGAGGCTGTAGAGGAGAGATGGATAAATGCACTATTTGAATTATGTAAAAGAGGTGCGTGGGTGATCGAGAACAAACTGTGTGTATGTGTTAAAGAGGCAGAAAATGGCAGGGAGAGCAGGAAAGAGAGGAAGATGAGGGAGGGAAAGAAGGTGACAGCGGGAGACAGAGAGAGTGATAGCTTGCAGAGGCAGTGGGCATTTATAGTTAGATTTATGTAAGGGTTAGAATTGATCTGCTGCTGCATGATAACGCTGAAGAAAAAGCAGAATGCTGCTGGTGGTGGCGGAGGGATTTTTTTTCTCTTTCTTTCTGCTCTTTCACTCCATCCTGCCTGCTGGATCTCGCCCAGGCTTCTGCCGCCTCCTCACCCTATACGCCGTCCATTCATTTGTTTCTGCTGAACCGGCTTGCGTCCACATTCATCACACACACACACACACACACGCACACACACTAGAAGCAGATGTGGACACCGTTTGATACATGCTCTGTTTGCCAGCACGGCCTCTCGTCTCGCTCCCGCTCTCGTGACTTCAGCTCCATTCCTTCTTCAGCAAATCTGCAGAAGCTTCTTTTTTATGTTGGCCTTCATTCTTTCATAGTGCGTTTTCTTTGCGATGATGGCGATGGATGGATTCACGTGCATCATGCTGACAGCATCAGGAAGTGGTGTGCGAGCAAGCAGTGTAGCGTGCGTGCAAAAAGTCCAGGCTCACATGTGGAAACTGCCATGTAGATACACCACTTTTATATAGTCCAAGTGCGTTCTGGTCTTGGATCAGTGCAGGGTCCCAAGCTCAAGCTTGAGAAAAGAGTCACGAGCCATAGAGTGCGAGTCGATTGCAGAATCCTGTAGAGTAGTGTGTGTGTTTCAATCCAGAGAGCACATTACATTCTCCGGTTTGTTTTATTGTAGCGGACAGAGCTCGTTATACATTATACATAAAGCATGTGACGGACAGCAGTTTCATTTCCTCAGGAGATTCTGGATTCCAACTTGGAGTTGAGTTCAGTAGGAGGAATGTTAGCGTTCACTTCACAACCGTGTCAGTTTAACAAGTTAGCATATTTTAATCTTTAAAATGGGAAACAGCATGATATTTAAGATCATTTCTACTCTTTTATGAAAACTTCAGGCATCACTTGTGGCCATTTTCAGTCATTTGTCATTTTAAAAACCATGCTAGCAGTATGAAAGTGAAGTGAGGGTTTATATATATAAAAATCTATGTTTTGATTTACACTATATGGCTAAATGTTTGTGCACACCTGATCTATGCAGTTCTTCCCCAAACTGTTGCCACAAAGTTTGAAGCACACGGCTGTATAGAACGTCTCTGTGTACTGTAGCATTACATTACAGTTTCCCTTCACTGGGACTCAAACCAGTCCCAGCATGACGATGCGCCTGTGCACAAAGCAGCTCCATGGAGACATGGTGTTCAGGTTAAGGTTGGAGTGGAAGAACTGGAGTGTCCT
>JAQMYM010000019.1:530770-545947 GCA_030014255.1 Parauchenoglanis ngamensis
TGCTAATTTGGTCATTTATCTCTCTCTCTCTCTCTCTCTCTCTCTCTCTCTCTCTCTCTCTCTCTCTCAGACCACGCCCGCCTCAGGCGGAAAAGCATCGCCACTGGGCGCCAGCCGAGCATGGAGACCCCTCCCATAGCCCCCCCTCAACCCTTCCGACAATCCGTGAGTACCCCTTCATCCCATCCTCGCTCGCTCCTGCCGTCCCTTTCTCTCTCTCTCCCTCTCTCGGCTACTCCTCCCTTCACCCGTAAGATCACGGGCACGCCGCCTCTCCCGCTTTCTCACCCTCTCTCACTCCCACTTTCTCTCTCTCCATCCCTTCCACCAGGAAGACAAATCCACACCCCACCTGTCTCTTCCTCTCTACCTCAGTCTCCATTTTCTTCTCTATCTCTTTGCCCATCCTCTTCTCTTGTCTCTCATTGGGCCGGAGAATGGAAGGTCAAGTCCAACGTATCGGCTCTGCCCTTGTCTGAGGTACGTGAATCCAGAGACGGCTGGCGCGGTCATGCCAAGTGCCAGCGTGTGAGAAATGCCAGCGCGAGTGGCACCAAGGTGCCAGACAAACAATCTTAGTCACTCAGGAAGCCAACATGCTCACACGGACCAGAGCCAAAACCTGAGTCAGTTGCTCAAATCTGATGCGCTGCTGCTTCACGCGGGCTGAACTTATCAGTGATGTCACAAAGTTAGTTTTCATTAAAAAACAAACCAAATTGAAAGTGATTTCTTAAAGAAAATAATTCTTCCTTTGTAGTGATGTCAATACAAATACAGACACATTTTTTATCCGAAATGTTCACAGGACATATTTAATTAAAAAACAATAAAAGTTTAGGCCACACCCACTTTGGGTTTAATCCGGACGCATATACACATACAGATATTTGGAGCACGGTGTCAGACACAGATACAGAATGTTTTACATTTCTATTACATAACCACAGCATAATATCATGCATTACGCTCATTACTCCTGCTGGTTTGTGAAGCTGCAGTGCAGACCGGATTTCTCTACGACACCAAACATCTGCTCATTCTCTCAACCTTAACATTTTCTTCATGCTCTTCATTTTCCGCTTTTTAAATCTATATACAGGTTTAGAACAGATTAATTTTCCTCCTTCTTCACCTGGATGCATTAAATCCACTTATTCGTGCTACATTATGTTAAATGTGATTGGTTGTGTACACAAGTTCAATCACTGAACGAATAGTTCCAAGGATATGTTAATATACAGGCTGTTCATGATGCTTGGTCGCTGCAATTTTCCGAACAGGAGGAGGTTTAAACCCAAATTAGCTATTTGCATGGAGCCTAATGATCAGATAATAATACAGTTAAATAAACTCAATTAACACTTCAGTATATTGTACCCTAACTGTCTGATGTTCTAACTTGTGTATACTATGTGAACTTTTGAATGGCAGCTGCAAATAAACCACTTCTGTAAAACAAAGTTTAAAAATAAGTTCATGTTGTGCATTAAATGTTAATTCAATACCAAATATTGAAATGTTAATTCAATATTTTTCTGAAATGTCATTATCTAAAAGATAATAAGTGTGCCATCTTTTATATCTGATCCTAAAAGCTGTTTTCTTCTTTATCCTGTATGTTGCAGATAAATTGGAATATTTATAGTACAACACTGCCCACTATTGGTAACTCAGGGACAGTGCAGGAAAAGCATACCGTCATATACTGTAGGTAGGATAGAGAAAAAAAAAGTCTTTGACAGATGTATTTCTATTTTTAAGGTCACCTCTCCAAATGTTTCCTTCTCATTGATCGCACTTTCTCTCCTCAATTTCATTGTTGCCACGGTATCGAGTTCCACATTGACTTTTTGGCCAGAACTGGACATTTTTATACGAATCGTGTTGAAGGAAACCATTTCTCACAGCAGACTGTTGACTTGTTTTGTGCCTCTCTCAGTTCACTGTGTTCATCCCTAATGTGTTATTCCAGAGTTTTCTCGGCCGAAGGCTGAAGGGGTCTATAAAACGAGCAAAGAGTCAGCCCAAGCTGGACCGCACCAGCAGCTTCCGCCAAATGATCCTCCCACGGTTCCGCAGTGCTGATCAGGACAGGTGATTGCAACTTTTCCTTCTTATACACACATTCCTACTCATTTCCCTCCTTCAGTTTTCCTATCCTGTTTTCTGATGTGTATTATTCCTGAATTTCTTCCCCCCACAGTTATACACAGAACCGGCTGGTATAAATGGACTAGCGAGTTTAAGCCCTCTGACTCTAGCAAGAAAAAGGTTTTTCCAACTACATCATCTTATTTGCTGTTAGCAAACAGGTTTTTGTTTTACTTTTTTTTTTTACTGGAATCAGGAACAAGAGCACCACCA
The DNA here is from genome assembly GCA_030014255.1 of Parauchenoglanis ngamensis. Classification (NCBI taxonomy): domain Eukaryota; kingdom Metazoa; phylum Chordata; class Actinopteri; order Siluriformes; family Auchenoglanididae; genus Parauchenoglanis; species Parauchenoglanis ngamensis. The sequence goes on from JAQMYM010000019.1 coordinate 533,138, forward strand.
GTGGTCATAAAAAGAACTTCATGTATGAAGTAGGAGCTGGGGCTGATTTCTTTCTATTTTAGCCCAGACTCCAGATTCATGCATCTTATCATTCACAGCAGTTTTCAAGGGATTACACGATGAGTTTTGTGTCAGCTTTGAGTCAGCTTTACCCTGTATGACCAGAAATTCACTGTATTTGACCCGAATTTGCTGTCACAGGCACAACCGCACAATATGAAAGATAGGTTGAGAGCGATTTGGTGCCACTGCGACCAGAGACACCCTATGAGAAAGGTCTGGTAGTGTCGGAAAATTTTAATTGACACTCATAGTAGCAATGGCAAGCCGTAAACAAAACGTATGAGGTTTAAAAGAATTGCTGTTTGTCGAATTGCAGCAGAAGAGAGAATGTCTATGGCCCTATCTGGGTGGGATTTTAAATGGAGTCCGGCGATAATTTCCTATTTTACAGGTGCTCCTCTGTGACTTTATTTCTGTCCGGATCAGCCATGGCGATGGTTTTCTCCGTCCTCCTCTGAGAAAATTACAGGCCGATTTACCTCCTGTTCTGCACCAAACTCAGCAGTGGTCTGCTCATTGTAGTCCCGTCCGGATATATGTGTCCGTAATTTCGACCTCGCATTTAAAAAAACGTTGTTTGGCTGCGGATATTTCGCCATATTGAGTCTCATAGTGGACTCTCTGTCAGATATTAATAGTCAAGAACTGAAATGTGTTCCTATACGCTTTGTGATTATTGTTTTATTGTGTTTTAAAATGTTTTTCTTAGGAAAGCAACACATATTTCAGCTGGTCCTTTTTGTTTACTAGCAGAAAGATGCTTCCTGTGAGGTGGAACCAATTCCTTAATCGGTTTTGAACCCTGACAAAGTGCTATGCAAGACTGCATGATAATCAAGTAACGAAAAATGACCTTGTACAGGAGTGAGTGGACTCACAGATGGTCCGGGGGAATTTAATGTGATGCAACTCCATAAAGTCATTACAGAGTCTTCTTGTTTCTCCTGAACTTTCTTTGGCCAGATGCTGTGTCATTTGGTAAGGTGTCACGTCATCACTGCCACCTGCTTCCCTGTCTCAGCGCTCCATGGACGCCGTTTCCAAGTAGTCTCAGCGGCCTCCGTACATGGCCGCTGAGGGCTGCAATTCCCACCACTCACCATGCCTTTCACAATCTCCTGACTACTGATTGTTTTCACCTGTTTTGAGTTTAGTTAATCACTGCTCACACTCTTTAAGGACTTTAGTTTGTTCAGTTCTTTGTGAAGCATTAATATGTGTCATTGTTATAGTCAAGCCTTTGTTCATGGTTTTGACTTGCTGGTTTTTGATCTGCGTTTGGACCCTGCTTTTGCCTTGCGTGGTTTGGACTTTGTCTGACCTGACCGTTTCAATAAAGTTTCCCAGTTTTTATATCTGTGGCCTGCCTGCTTACCTGACATCAGGTCCTTCGGTCATGACTTATTCATTCTTTCATTTATTCTCAGTGCTGAGTAAATGCTACCCTTGGCCTCTCTGAGTATTGGCGTAAAAAGGATTTCGGAAGTGTGTTGTGCAGAAACATTAAATGAGGTCTCTGAGATTTGCTTTTAGATCATCGGCTGTTAGGATGGTTTCATTTTTATTTTTTGATCAAAGACTTGCTATGGATAGGTAAGGAATAAATCAGGGTGTGTGGTGCTTTTATAGCAAATTAAGGAGAGAAGAGGTGGTGTGATGAAATGGAATTTCTACTACAATCCCAAAGTTGATGACTCTAGACTCGACCCCAATCCTTCAGCTTCTGACACTGGACTTGAGTTGGACTCTGTAGTCTGGAATTGGCTCAGAGTCTAGAGCTATAGACTCAGGTTTTGAGTCTGATTCTACAGCTTCAGACTCTGTACTCGAATCAGACTCTAGAGCTTCAGACTCTAGACTTAACTTGAGACCCTGGACTTGCCTTGGGGTCCAGAACTATGGACTCTGGATTTGACTGTGACTCCATGGACTTTACAGTATTAGTACTTAGGATTCTGTACTTGACATTGACTCCAGCTTTGGACACTGGACTCAACTTGGACTCTACATTTTAAGACTTTGGACTTTACTCTGACTCTGGCGTTGGTCTCTGGAATCACCTCTGAACTTGGCTTGAAGTCTAGATCTAGGGACTCTTGTCTCAAATGAGTGTATAGCTTCATTATATTGTCCAAAGCCCTTCTGTACTCAAAGGTGGCTATTCAGCCTAATCAACGTAAAATTCAAAAGCCTAACAGAAGAACGTGCATCCTGTTGACTCCAAATACAACAGCCTAAATTGTTTATTTGCTGAAATCCTCTGTGTGCGCTCTTTACAGAGCTGTTTTAATCTGTGATTGTGCTTTCAAGGAGGGACTCTTGATAATATATATTCGTGTGTCAAGCTCTGCATTGAAGAAAGCTCGCCTTCCTGGTGTTCTGTCCATCATTGTCAGCCATGGAAGCATTGTAACATGCTGAAACACCCTAGTCTCCAGTCCCCCCCCTTTCCCCTCCTTTGTCGATCGCTTTCGCTTTCTCTTATTTTGGATCCTGCAGCTTACATAACTCCTTGATTTACTCAGAGAAGTCCGTCTTTCTCTTCTCGCTCTCTCTCTCTCTCTCTGTCTTTCGTGCTGTCTCTCTCTCCCTCCCTCCCCCACACCCCTCTTTTTTCACTTTTTTTATTCTGACTCATTCTGATGGATCTATTTTTATACCACTCTCTCTCCCCACTGTATGTCTCTAACACCCTGATGCACATTTTATTCCTGAATGTATACAGTTACAGTGATGCTACGAGGATACGCCAGAGAAAGCTACAGCTCTGATGGGGTTCTAAGGATTTTCAAACCTTTTCTTAATTTTATGTGCTTAATCTAAAAGTGTTTAATTTGTCTTTCTTAGTATGTCTTCTGTATAACCACATTATTACTCTTTGGGTCCATCAAGTCTTATCTTGTGTGTCTGTGCTTTAGTTTATGGATCCATCTAGCTTGTGTGCTAGAAGGTGCGGTAAGTGTAGGTAGGTATTTGTGTATGCTGCTTCTCAATCTGAATCACTGAGTTGTTGTTTAAAAGGCATTTAATTTGAACTTGAATGCCCAGTTACCTGTGAGGATGATTTGTATACAGCCACTGATGCTTTCAAAGGTATGTACCAAAATTAGGCATCTAAGTCTTAGCCGAATGCGTCACTGGGTAGGTGTTTAATGAGTTTCTGTTCTTGTTGATATCAAGCAAAATGTTGATTTTGTCCGAATGAGTCATCATTCACCAACGAGTCACTGTTTTAGTTCATTGCTGTGTTTTGTAGGAACTTTCTCAGTCATGTTGTTCTTGTGTCCCTGCAGGACTCGCCTGATGCAGAGCTTTAAAGAGTCCCATTCCCATGAATCCCTGCTGTCCCCCAGTAGTGCTGCTGAGGCACTGGACCTCACACTGGACGAGGACGCCATCATCAAACCGGTTCACTCCAGCATTTTAGGGCAGGAGTACTGCTTTGAGGTGAGACTAGGGCTCTTCTGAATAGTACATACAGTGTTTTAAATGTATTGTTAAAGTTTACAGCCCACTTAAACTTGATCATTTTTCTATAACATTCTCTCTTGAAGTTAATGATAAAACCCAACTTGTAACGATACCGAGAAACCGCAAAAAAAGTACAAACTCCTGTCCAGAAACCTTTCCCGTGTCGGAAACGTAGTTACAGCCTCTGATTGGTTTACAAAGTGCTGATGCTTGAGACTCCTTCCATAAATGTCTCCTTACCTAAAACTTCACTTTGTCAATCCTTGTAGAATAACTAAACATTTATCTGTTGAATATTACGTTAAGTATTTAAATTTGTGATTTGCGGCTGGACCACTGTCAGAGCTGCTGTTATAATTCTGACCAATCAGAATTCAACGGCGCTCTATCGGGTATAGGCTTGGGTAAAAGTTGTTGCCAAGGTACAAATCCACTAAACAATGGCCAAAATATGAAAGACTGACAATTAATGATGAACATTGAATGAGTGACACTGACAAAGAGAGATTTGTCCAAATTCTGTGTCCTATGTTTAGTCATAGTTATTATCAAAAAGAAAATTCTACTAAATGACAGATGAGCAATGAATGAACTATGAGCAATGATGACAGTGTCCCATTACCATGACATTTTATTAACTGCAACTATTATTTCATTGTTCACCAAATTGATTGGCAGAATGTTTTTTCCTTTTTAAAGCTATTATCTTGTATCTCAGGTGACAACTGCGTCAGGAACAAAGTGTTTCGCCTGTCGGTCGGCTGCAGAAAGAGACAAATGGATCGAGAATCTACAGAGAGCTGTGAAGCCCAACAAAGTGAGTGGAACAGATGATCATAATAGTTCATTTTTCTCTCTCATCCATCTACATCACATCTGTTTCAGTATTTCTACAGTGTTCCATAAGGACAACATGGTATTCTTAGCAGCAGGGCTTTTTTAAGTTCATTTCTGTCTTCTGGGGCCACCATTTTCAATTCTTTCAATTCATTTTCAATTCGGAGTTTATGAAAATCATTCTTCGATTCTTTGCCTCTTCTCTTATTAAAATACAGACATGTTATGGGCTCCATCTCACCATTTTTACATTTTCTGTCTAAAATATCTCAGGTCACAAAGTTCATCCTTCCATTATTTGCCACATTTCTCATTAAATGGATATAAAAGAGAATTTTGGGAATGTGGTAGAACTTTTGGATCGTGGATTGATTGATCCAGATGCTCAGGCAGCAGGAGCCGGGGGCTGAATTATGATATGCAGATGACAGCAAGAGTTTCCAGAAGCCATCAAAGCTCACAGGAATTTATCTTAGCTGATACCTTTTCAGGAAAAGATAAAAGGACACACCAAGGATACTCATTATCTGAGTGAGCATGCTGATCAATTTATTTTATTGATGGAAGCTTGAAGGACAGAGAGGCTTGTCCTAGCATACCAATTAAGCACTATTTTCTGGACATGACTGCTTTTCAAACAGTGGTATATTTAGCTGAACTAAATTACACCAGGAAACGCAGGCCAGAGTGAATCAATGGCATTTTGATCTGATTAAATGACTCAGCCTTTATGAAAACATCGCTCTCTCTATCCAGCGGAGCACTCTGCTCTTCCGGTGTGGAATTTAAATATAGTTTGATCTTTTTTGTCTTGCACTTATTACAAACTGAGTGCTAATCTTTTCTGAACCATGGCCAACCCTGAGTCCTCTCACTCCCCGTCAGACATCTATATTTAATATTCCTACCTTGTTGAATAACCTGTTATTTAGTTCCACTAGCTGTCAGACATAACCTTTTCCAGCATCAGCAGTCATTTCTTTATTTCCATGTTCTTACGCCATACGCCTACATGTCTTTAGCAGTACTTAGCAGTCCGCTGTTTCCTCCCACTCAGGACAACAGCCGGAGGGTGGACAACGTCTTGAAGCTCTGGATTATTGAGGCCCGGGAGCTGCCGCCCAAAAAACGCTACTACTGTGAACTGTGTTTGGACGACATGCTGTACGCACGCACCACCAGCAAACCCCGCACCGACACTGTCTTCTGGGGCGAGCACTTTGAGTTCAACAACCTCCCGGCTGTCCGCAACCTCCGGCTTCATCTCTACAAAGAGACGGACAAGAAAAGACGCAAGGTAGGAGAATTCATTTATGGCAGAAAAAAAGGTTCCTGGAGGTGACTGTGATTAGCCAATTAGCATAATGTGGTGTTGTCAGTGTGCGACTGAGAAAATGCACCGATTGGCTTCCAGACACAAAAAGCTACTGTGTAGCACTTAACCGCTTTTAGCATGGTATGCTTATACACACGAATAGCTCATGTTAGCGATGCCCTATAATTTTCGAGCGATGAAAAGCTTCGTGTAACTCTGCATTCCAGGTCCTAAAATTTGAGCTAGGTAGTACACTGCTTAGCAGAGGTAACACTTGCTAGCTATGCTTTGGGCTTACACAGTAACTTTTCATTCTGGAGAGAATTTCTAGGTGGTAAGGATTGATTGAAAGAGATACTGATCCAGTTAATCACATTTATTACAAGCAAGGATAATAGCTCTCTCAGCTATCTAACAAACAATCAGCTAACGTAGTTTAACCTAAATATATCACTCAAGAATGTGTCTTGAGTTTCACATCGGTGTGTTCAATGCAGCAGGCAAAAGCTCTGCGGCATGTTACTTTGTTGAGACAAGACTCAAACACATCACGCTTGCGTGATTGCAAGGGAACATCTTGGTTGATTATCATTTTTGAATGACAAGCATGAATTCTTGGAATTTTCTAAACTTTGTGAAGTTTCTCCCACAGCTCCTAAACAATAACCCTTACCCATTGCTTCTGAACAGGAGAAAAGCACATATCTAGGACTGGTCAGCATCCCCATATCCAGCATCACCGGACGGCAGTTTGTAGAGCAATGGTACCCTGTGATTCAGCCCAGTGTCCTGTCCAAGGGAGGAGGTGTAGGAGGGGGTAAAATCATCAATGCCTCTTTGCGGCTCAAGTCTCGCTACCAGACCATGAGCATCCTGCCAATGGAACTGTACAAAGAGTTTGCCGAGTACGTCACCAACAATTACCGGACGCTGTGTGCCGTCTTGGAGCCTCTGCTGAGTGTCAAAAGCAAGGAGGAGGTGGCCTGTGCATTGGTGCACATCCTACAAAGCACAGGGAAGGCAAAGGTACACCCTTAGTGTTAGTATTCACTGTATGATATTTTCTACATATCATTCCTTTTGTGTATCTTTTGGTTACACTTCAACTGTCTATAGTGTGACTGCATTTTCCTTTTCTGTGTTTAAGGACTTTCTTTCAGACATGGCGATGTGCGAGGTAGACCGATTCATTGATCGAGAGCACCTTATATTCCGAGAGAACACCTTAGCCACCAAAGCTATAGAAGAGTACCTCAAACTCATCGGACATAAGTACCTCAAGGATACTTTAGGTGATGAGTTTTAGTTAATGTAGAGCTGTGCACAGGACTGTCACTTCTGCAGAAATTGTGACTGCAATTTCCCAGATCCACAATTCACTATCGTGACAGCAATTTCAAACCACCCCCACAGAAACTGTGACCAAACTTGAACACTACTACAGAAAGTGTGACCAGAATCGACCACTTCCGCAGAGCCACTGCTGCAAAAACTGTAAACTTTGCCCAGACTCAACTGCTCTCACAGAAACTGTGACCAAACTCACCCACTCACACATAAACTTCGACTGAACCCGACCACTCGCACATGAACTGTGACCAAAGTCAACCACAGAATTTGTGGCCGAACCTGACCGGTCCCACAGAAACTTTGACCGAATTCAACCCCTTGTGCAGACACTTGGACAGAGCTCAACCATTCCCAAAGAAACTTTGACTAAACTCAACTAGTCCCACAAAAACTGTGACCAAACTCAACTGCTGCCATAAAAACTGTGACTGAATCCAACCAATCCTATAGAATTGAACTTCACTGAACTTGACCACCCCTATAGAAACTGTGACCAAATTCCACTGCTCCCTCAGAACTATGACTGACCTTGATCACTCCTGCAGACATACTGAGCAAACTCAACCACTTCCATAAAATCTCTGACTGAACTTGACCACCCCTGTAGAAACTGTGATGGAACCTGACTGCTCCCACAGACACTGTGACTGTGTCAGACACTGTGACTCGGGCAGAACCTGACCGTGCCCACGCATGCACATTCCTCAAATACTCAATCCAATTGAAATGTGAGTAAGGGATTTCACTTCCTGTAACCGTAAATTTCATCTTACATCAAGTTTATTTTGGATAACCTGGCATTAGAATAAAAATGCCCTATGCCTGCAACTTCTTGTTGGGATCCGAGTTCTGGCGTACAGCTCTGACTTAAGGCCATATTGATTTGATGTGCTTTAACATGCAGTGAAGATCATTTGCATTCATTGGTGTTTTGGGTCAGATGTACAGAGCTGCTGTTTGCTTGTGTGCAGGTGACTTCATCCGAGCCCTGTATGAGTCAGAGGAGAACTGCGAGGTTGATCCCATGAGGACTCCACCTTCTGTTCTACTGGACCATCAGGCAAATCTTCGCATGTGTTGTGAGCTTGCTCTCTGCAAAATCGTCAACTCACACTGGTTAGTTGTTCATGTCAGTGTCAGAAACTTCAAATGTGATCATTCTGTGATTCTCAAAGTAAAGGAAATGCTTTATCTGTATTTGCATTTATACCTGTGGTGGGCTATGGTGAATTTGTGAATATGTAATACTTGGTCTTACGGTCAAAAATGCAAAACACAAAGGTATACAAGAGTTGAAAAGCCGTAATGTAGGTTTGAAAGCATTTCAAAGTTCAGACAAAAGTTCTGCTAAAATACTTGGTTGTAAATGTTCTGTCTCTACTAGTGTTTTTCCACGTGAGCTGAAGGAGGTCTTTGCGTCTTGGCGAGTACGCTGTGCAGAGAGGGGGAGGGAGGACATTGCTGACCGCCTGATCAGTGGCTCCCTCTTCCTTCGCTTCCTTTGTCCAGCCGTCATGTCCCCATCGTTATTCAACCTCACCCAGGAATACCCAGATGAGCAGACGTCACGCACGCTCACCCTTATAGCCAAAGTGCTGCAGAACCTCGCTAACTTCTCCAAGTCAGTCTGGGCCATTTGCTGTACAGAGGCTATTTGTTTAATTTCTTTGCATGCGTGTTTTAAATCCATTGGACCATATAGGCTGCCATATTGTATGTAGAGCATCACTGCTTCTCAGTTCTTTGACAAAGAAAGTAGAGCCCAGCCAATCAAAACCTGTTTTCAGTCATATTAATATGTGTAGCGGTGATACTAAGGTACCATGTTTCATTAACATAGCGTAGCTAAAGCTGACAATATGCCACGTAATATAGAATGCTTAAGAAGTTTCTGTAAAAACAAAAATGTGATGTGCAAAAGTTTGCATCCCCGTTGTTTTTGAATGGATAAAAGGAAACTTTTTCGAACAATTCTTTTTGATTAAAGAAGTAGCATAAAATATTTTATTTATGTATTTTTTTCCCATGATACCTAACCATGTGATGACTTGTTTCTTTTATTTTCTTCTTCAGTTTGTTGTAAGGGTCTGCGAACTTTTGCAATCAAGTGTTAAAGAGGTCAGCTGATGAAAAAGATGATAATATGAGAATAATTCATGTGCAGCTTTGTGAATATTTTCCCTCTTGGTTATCGTGTTTCCTTAAGGTTCGGCAGTAAGGAGGAGTATATGTGCTTCATGAATGAGTTTTTAGAGATGGAGTGGGGCTCCATGCAGCAGTTCCTTTATGAGATATCCAATCTAGACAGCATAAGCAATGCTGGGGCTTTTGAAGGATATATAGACCTGGGAAGAGAGCTTTCGGTCCTGCACAGCCTCTTGTGGGAGGTCATGGCTCAGCTCAGTAAGGTATGTACAACCTGTTATAGAAGCGTTTGCCTTATTCTCCCAAGATTGTAAGTTTAAACCCCAAAGTTCAAACCTGGAAGATCAAGGGAACAATGTTGACTGTGCTCTCTGGGTCTGGGGGATGGCATACCCTTTTGCCCTTCTGGTTAGTTTATGTTGTATGAAAGGGGAGAGCTGGCTGGTGGGTGGGAATTGGCAGCCGATCAAATTGTATTGGGAGTTTTTTTAATGTGTCATTTCTGATTGTTTTGGTAACTTTTTGTTTCATTTGGTTTAGTTCATATTTGTATGTTTTAATTTGTTTTGCTTAAAGGATGCCATTATCAAACTCGGACCATTACCCCGCCTCCTGAATGACATCAGCATGGCCCTTCGCAATCCTCATCTCCAAAGGCAGCCCAGTCACCAGACAGACAGACAGCCTCCTGAAAGACAGATGGACCGGTTACTCTCGCGACCCAGTTTCAACAGGGGAATCTCCTCTGAGTTTCAGAACCTCATGATGAGGGACCTTAACAGGTAACCACTCAAAGGACCATATTTAGAGTCAGCTACTGAAGTTCAATAGATAGGTCAAGTGTTTGCCTTTAAGCTGTTAAAATCAGGTTATTATGCTTCAAATTCCCTCGTCCCTCAACAAAAGCAGGTGCCTCTCAGTACCCACATCCTGGAGTCTTCAAACTCAGAGTTTGGTTTAGAGGCATATCTCTGTGTTCCTGAACCAGAGGTGATAGTGTCTAAAGAGGATTGCTGACAATAACAAAAAGGAGTATTCTCTCAGGCTAAAGATTCATATTGGTGAGTGATAATGTTCCAGAGGTCTGGTCTCGTCAACCTCTTGTTCTCCAGAATCTGAGCTCACAGAGACACACACCTAGAATGGCCTATGTAGCTGGGACCTGCCATTATGCCCGGTCAAAATCAGATTTTGATTGGTACATATAGTGCCGAAGCTCGAGGTTAAGCTCTAAATGGAACAAGATGATACAGTGTATATGATGCAACAAGGTCGGCCAGAAATAGCTCTCAGACAGGCACATAAAGGCGATTTCATTGAAGAACATTCAAAGAGGCTAAACTTTCGTATAAAATGCCTCGTTGCATTTTATGAGTTGTCGATTGCAATGTGATGTAGCATAAAAAGAAGAAGCAGTTTAGCTAAAGTTTTGACTATGTAGAGGGGTAATTTAGCTTGGGCTTGCAGCAGGACACTACTTTATATTAGTGCTATATCCTGAAGCAGTGGCTATGCAGATGACCTCCGTGAAGGGTGTACCCATGACACTGTTTCCCGCAATATACTGGGTTGAATCCCAAAAAAGATACTAATCTACACCATATCTGGTGTGCCATGTCAGTTATTCCCACTCTGAGTGAGTACCCGTGCTAAACCATACCCAATAAGATAAAAGAAGGCAATCAAAGAGGTTCGCAACTTGTGTTTCAACTGCAATATAGAGTGCCAATCTAATAAATAGCTCTTAATAGTAATTTTGTTTCGACTTCTTTGCAGTTCCATAGATATCACTCGCTTGCCTTCCCCAACCTCCGCCATGCCCGGCGGTGTTGTTCCTCCCTCACGAGCTGGAATGGGTGGTTATGTTGATCGGGAACATCCGCACCGGGCCTCTTCTAAAGATGTTTTCTATGTCACCCGTCCACCACTGGCCCGGTCCAGTCCTGCGTACTGTACAAGCAGCTCCGATATCACCGACCCAGACCCAAAGGTAAGCTTGCAAGGTAAATATAGCTGACCTGAATGGGTGGAGGGGCAAGTCATACGATAATGGCCCATGTCAATGAGTAATGCTTTACTGTGGTGAAAGTGAAAGCTGTTTGGTTCAAAATCTCATTTGAATGGCAGCTTGCTCATCAGCACAACTTTCCCCCCTCTCCATCTTTGCTGAGGGACTTTGGGATCCTTTTGATCCGGTCGGAAGATGAAGCGCTACAGGCCTGCTTACTGCATGGTTCAAAATGCCACCCAAGCATGGCGAAAGAGGGCAACACGATGATGTGGGTGCTGTTATACATACAAACGTGACTGTCTTCATGTGGTGTGTTTTGGATTTTTGGATTTATCCGAATCGCACTAGTTGAGCCAAAAAGTAGATAAATAGAGTTGAGATTTTGTAGCACACATTAAAAGAGCACGTAACTGCAGCGTTCTCCCCCCTCATAGGTTCTGACCATTAATGAAAGTATTTCTATGATGGACCTCCAGGACTCAAGAATGAACAGCGTCTCTAACCTGCAGTCTCTGGGGGACATGCTCAACTCTCCCCAGGCCTCACTTGCTGGGTTTGGTGGCCTTGGTGGTGGTGGAGGAGGCCTTGGAGGTCAGCTGCGTGCCGGTGGAGGGCGGATGTCGGCCGGCTCGGGTGGCTCCAGTGTGTCCGGTGGCCTAAGATTAAGCCAGCTGAGCCAGACGGGGACCGCCACCGACTCGCTGTCCCAGCAGCAGCAGCAGCAGGCCGCTGCACTCCGATACCCACTCTCCTTCCAGAACCCTCTCTTCCACATGGCCGCCGATGGTCCTCAACTCCAGCGCCAGCACAGTCGTGCTCAGGTGCCTCCACCCCTCCTGCTGGCCCCAGAGCCAGACTCCTCACACCCTGCGTACTTGCCACAGTTTGCTCGTGGCGCCTTCTCCCGGAGCGAAGACCTCTCCACGCTCAGACCCGGCCCACACCTCGGCCAGCCCAGCATCGTGCACTCCCACAGCTACAGTGATGAATACAGCCGGGGAGATTATGCTCGACGGCAACTCTCTATGCACATGCAGGTACAACTTCTTTTCTTTATCCTGAAGAGAAATTACTAAAAGAAAATTTTAAACTTTCGGCTTGCACAAATTTAAATGCTAGCTGTAATCTTAGAAGAAAAAGTTAAACGAAATATGTCATCAGACATAGACTATCACTAAAAAGAAAACAAAAAGGCATGGGTTAGGGCTTTTGAGGTTAGGGTTTAGGAGTTAGGGCTGGGGGTTTGGCATTAGGGTTAGGTTTAGGGAGTTAGGGGTTAGGATTGGGGGGTTTGGGTTTGGGGTTAGGTTTTTCAATTTACAATGACTCCCCCATCACAAATCCTTGCAACCTGCATGATTAGATAGGGAGCCAAGGGAAGGGGCAAGGGCTGACGCTTGTTAAGCTCCGCTATGGCTCTACTTTGTTTCAATTACCTAGGGTTAGGGTCAGGTTTTTGGTTTGGGGTTTAGGGTCAGGGTTATGGTTGGGGGTTAGGTTCAGGGTTAGGGTTTGGGGTTAGGTTCAGGGTTAGGTTTTGGGGGTTAGTGTTTGGGGTTAGGTTCAGGGTTAGGGTTTGGGGGTTAGGGTTTGGGTTTAGGTTCAGGGTTTGGGGTTA
>JAQMYM010000019.1:546047-561543 GCA_030014255.1 Parauchenoglanis ngamensis
TTGGGGTTAGGTTCGGGGTTAGGGTTTGGGGGTTAGGGTTTGGGTTTAGGTTCAGGGTTTGGGGTTAGGGTTAGGGTTTGGGGTTAGGGTCAGGGTTAGGGGTTAGGGTTACGGTTAGGGTTTGGGGTTAGGTTCGGGGTTAGGGTCTGGGGGTTTGGGGGTAGGTTCAGGGTTTGAGGTTAGGGTTTGGGGTTTGGGGTTAGGGTCAGGGTTAGTGTTTGGGGTTAGGGTCAGGGTTAGGCTTAAGGATTTCTTTATGTAAATCATTCCAATTTCTGTTTGAATTTTATGTTTGCTTATTTTTATAAAACTTCATAACAGAGGAGGAGAAAAAGATTTTTATATTTTTATACAACTGTTCCATTCATGTTTTACATGAATGAATAGTTTTAAATTATTAGTAAACATTTATGAGATTCTAAAAATCCCTTTGTGTTTTCCTTAAATTGCTTTACTGCACAGTTTATCGTATTTAAGACCCAAACATAAGTTACTATTTTTACTATACCTAGCTGTTCCTCTTTTGCTCTTATGCCAGGAAAACCTCCAGCAGCAGCAGATGATGGGCATGGCTTCACAGACGGGCACATCTCATTCCTCCCTCGCCTCGCCTCCCACTACTGTCCAGCCTGTCCGTCAGAGCTCCATGGTGCCACCTCCCACACAGCGCATGAAGTCTCAAACCTCCCATCAGCTTTCTGTGAGCTCAGCTGCCGGTGCCACACCCCCCAGCAAGACAAGGCCTCCGAGCGGAAACATGCTCCAGTCTCCTGAGTCGGGGTTCGGAGGCAGGCAGCAGGGCCCACGGCAACAGCTCTCTGTCAAGGATAACACAGCCCCCGGCCTTCCTCATCAGCACAGTTCCACCCGTGAGAGCCAGGGATCTCAGGGTTCTCAGGGGGGAACACCACAGTCAACACAGCAGTCGCACAAGGAGCGACAACACTCACAGCAGCACTTACTCAAGCCTTCCATCAGCAAACAGGTGCTCAGCAGGTTTACAAAGAATAAGCACAATTATGTGCAAATTTCGTGATAGTATGGGGTATTGTAAAAGTATTAATTAAACACAGGGAGTTAGAATTATACCTGAGTGAGTGTTAAACAGTTTCCACACACATGGAAATGTAAAATAAGAGTAAATTATTTTGATGAAGATTCATCATAATTTTACAGGTGCATATTTGAAACAGTTCACAATTCAGTACTTCAGTACAGAATAATTTATGCCTTGAAGTTTTTTCTGTGTCATTTTTGTCTTATTAACTTCGAGAGAGAGAAATAAGAGACTATAGCATAAGTGATAACAAGAATTCATTTTCATTGATTATTTTCCAATAACAGCACAACACAGCATTTTCTTCTTTGTTTACAATGCACAAAATTGCACATTATTGTTAGATGTCTAAAGAAATATAAGGTGTAATTGAGTTGGCGTACAAGAATTGATATGCTTCACACTCTGGCAAAATATGAATGCACTGAAATGATAACAATTGTGTGATTTTACTTAAACACTTCTACTTATTCGGAAATTTTCTTTCTATTTTCAGGGCTCATCCCCCAACACTTTGAACCCACCCACCCCTGCCTCAGAAAGGACAGTTGCCTGGGTGTCCAACATGCCACACCTTTCTGCTGACATCGAGAGCTCACGCATCGAGAGAGAAGATTTTAAGCTGAAGGAGTACTCCAAAAGCATGGACGAGTCGCGTTTAGACCGGGTGCGTTTCTCTCATATAACTGTACAGGAGTAACAAGGAAACAAAGCATTATCAAAGCTTTACAGTCAGGCTTATAAATGGATTATTGCCAACAAATCGTTAGCAATTTTAATTAACAGTACAATACCTAGGTGACATAAGAGATATTAAGACAAATAGTAAAGTTTAGTTTTCAGTAAAGTAGAGCTATCAAGGATAAATGTTTATCGCTGTATAACATTTGTTTCACTCTGATAGAACTGATTTAGCGATTTCCTCCACAATTTCTAGCTAACTGGATTTGGATTTGTTGGTGTCCAGACATTTCTCATTGTGGAGATAAATAGCAGGAGCAGAACTTTAGCTAACTCAGGTTATTTAGTTGGCTCTGTATGAGAGCAGATGGTTGCTAACGCTAACCTGTCAATGTGCCATATCTATCAGTGCTATAGTTAGACTCTAGGCTCCATCTGGCTGCAATTTAAATTTTCCCAAGAGCCAAAACTACTGAGCTGAGACTGTATTATCAAGCAATGACCAGCCTGAATTATTATACACACACGTTCAGACACACACAGCGAAAAACATGCACGACGTTTGCAGTTCATTAAGTTTGCAAACTGTAAAACTTTTTTCCCTGGTGCTCTTGGAACATCACTTCCTGTTTAAAATGCCCGAATCTATTTGTAAATGCCGGTTGATTGAATAAAAAGAATTAAGAAATAATACAACATTCAGAACCATCTGGATTAATTTATTTATTATATCACAGTGCTATGGAATTTTGAATTGTGATTGGTCAGAAGGTGCCGATTAATTTTCTAAGCATGAATTGTTTCCGGAAGTCGATAATTACTTTCTTATAACGTCGAGAGACAGCGAGAGAGAGAGATGTCTGTGATGTATCAGAAGTTTTGTATACATCCTTAAGCAGTGCCTTAATCCCTGAAACAGATGCTCAAGAAATGCCGTTATGTCCATCACCTCTACAACAGATGGTGCTGTGCGTCATCTGTGAATTATTCAAGTGACAGCTGAATGAAATGAACCTGAATAGTCTTTTGGAGTAAATAAACTTCGGGAAAATAGAACAGACCTGGATTACATCACTATGTTGCAGTTGTTTATTCTTCACCCGCATCTACGCCCTGATCAGGTGACCTGGTTATAGCGCTAATGAGCAGATGTACGCTCATACATGTAGTGGAGTGTAGATACGATAGACACCATCTGGAAAATAGTCTTTTCTGCATACAACAAAAAAAGCAATATAACAAGCAAAATAATAAGCTAGCATTGTCTCCTGATAGCTTAGCTTTTAATGCTTTAATATGTATTAACTTTCAACGTGCTAGCCGTCATTATTTCGTAATGTGTTAGCAATAACTTTCGAATTGTTACCTGTCATTAGTTCTCAACATGTTATGTAGCATTACCTTCAAGTATTTTAGCGTCATTAATTCTCAACATTTTAGCAAGCGCTATCTTTAACTCTGTAGCTTGTTATAGTTCTCGATGTGTTAGCTAGTACTAACTTTTCATTTGTTAGCCATTATGACTTTGTCAGCTAGCATCAGCACTTGAATTAAATTTAGAAACCAGTTATGGCTAAACGTATCATGGCTAAGTCTGCTGAGAAGCCGCCGTGCCTTCATTAACGCGAGCGCTTTTCACAAGCAGTCATTCAGGTGAAGTAGATGTTAATGAACGCACCGTTAGTGAATAGCGTTTTAAAGATGGCGGCCAGGAGTGTGCTTATTGTTTTAGTGTTTAGACATGTTGACTGCCAACAACAATAAAACTGTACACTTCTTTGAGATAAGCCAATTTGTAAGGTAACCATTTAGCCATATCGTTATTATATATCGTCACATACAAAACTATTCTGAAAGAATAAAAAGATGTTATTTTTATGACATTTTCCAATAATTAGTAAAAGTCACCATGATGCTATTTGAATTTCCGTACCCGTCGGCGATTTTGATTTGTCCCGTGAGCTATGTCCGGAGAGCCTTTCCGAGTGGCCGAAACGTTCACGCTGCACTTGGCGTTCAATAAGGCAAACTCTCGTTTAGGTCGCGGATGTTTGCGAATGTTCTCGTAATGGAACGCGCGGCTGGTTGACAGAACCGAAGTGTCATTTGATCTTGTGGCTGTCGCATGTGAGCCGCCAGCGTTTATATCGGCTAATTTCTTGTCTCCGTAGCGAGAGTGTGGTGTTAAACTCATTTTGTTAGTCATTTTATTAATTACTTAAATGATATAATGCAAAAAATTGACATCCTGTCAACTGTACTCGCAACACAGCAGAGCTATGTGATAAGCGCATATCTACCAAGTAACTATGACTGTTAATTACTTGCAACTGATGCAGGTACGGGAGTACGAGGAGGAGATCCAGTCTCTGAAGGATCGTCTGATGATGTCCCACCGCAAGCTGGAGGAGTATGAGCGGAGGCTAGTCTCTCAGGAGCAACAGACCAACAAGATCCTGCTGCAGTACCAGAGCCGGCTGGAGGACAGCGAGAGGAGGCTGAGGCTACAGCAGATGGAGAAGGACTCCCAGATTAAAGGAATTATTGACAGGTAATCAGAAATGACAGGAGAGGCAGGTATGATCATGGTTGAGTTTCTGCTAGCAGGTAAGAATTAGATTCTAACGCTCTAGTACGCTAAATAAATTCAGTTCAGGTTTGTCTCATGCTCATATCACAAAAAGCCAAAGTTTAGCTTGGGTTTAGCTTGATGCAGTATATCGCCTGCATGCACATCTTTGGCTAATGGTCTTGGTAGCAATGACTGAAAATATGTAGCATCTATGTATTCACTTTCAATGCATACGAAAGGGAAATAGGTAGCTCGTCAAGACGCAAAACGTATCGATTGCTTCATTATTAATGTTATGCAACGTTAAAGCTAAATATTAATCTGGTGAATTTAAAAAAAAAAAAGGCTGAATGATCACAAAGTTCCCAAAGTTGATTGTTTTCTTATAATTCCACATCCCGGAGTGTTTTATTCCTTCTATACCAAAGCGGTTTGCCGACTTAATTTCTTTATAAATAAATGGCACATTCTACTTTTTATCCATTTCTAGTTACATTTAACATTGTGGAAGGGTGTGGGATAAAGTTTGGAAATGTTACCTAACACAGTAAATAATGTTCAGAAAGGGGTAACGTGAGCTGCTTCATTACATTTCGTTCAGGTGTTCATGTTCTCACCTGTATCTGTCCCTTCATCTGCACTCTTGAAATAATTTATACCGGTTGCGTAACTTTCATTGTAATCGACCTGCATGCGATTATCACTGACAAGCACCTGCAGAATTAAATATGGAAGTGTTTAGTCTCATAGCAGCGCTGGACTGGAACAGAAATGCAGCAGATGTTAAGATTGCAGGATTAACACAGAAGAATTAAGATCGTTAATTCCTAATCCAAATATGTATTGTTTGATGCTGCTTGTGAGTTAGACGTATTTAAATGATCATAAATTATAAATCATGATACTAATTAAGTCAATTCACATGAACTGTTCAATGAGATATATGACTCATTCTATAGATTTTATCGTAGTATGTACAAGTGCAATATTGTTTCATGTCCTCTATTAAATTACTACCCTGTGCAGTATACAATGTATGCTTTGCTTCATGTAGCATTAATAATATATCGTCATCATTTGCTGTTGCTATGAACATGCAGTTTTTCTAAAATGTGGAATTTTTTTGTGCATATCTGGCTTCTGTTTATTCATTGTATAATGAAAATAGTCCAAACAAAAGCCTCTTATTAGGGCTGGGCAATATAATATCAATATTATGATCATATTTAAACAATATTTATTGCGATATTGTGGATTGTTTAATCGATTTTCCTACAGAATTACAAACAGACCGGAACTTGGAGGCAGCTGATATGATAAAATTTTGCACTGAATCTTTTTAATCATTAAAAAAAGAAATCATTGTTCCTCATTTTCCATGCTCAATCATTTCTTTTGTAATAATTGTATGGACAGTAATTAAAACCTAGCCTCAGGAAACAGTTTTTGCTGGACGTTTCTTAGCAAATCTATACATCCTGTTGCACGTTGTCTATGTGGGAGTGTCTCTGAGAACTGTGATACCATATTTTTGTCATATCACCCTGACCCAATGTTCCGTCTGTGACCGCTGTCTCCATGTTGATCAGTTTTAACGGGTTTGTCTGTTGATGTGTTTATCTTCATTTCATTGCTGTTTTTGTAAACATTGTCTTTTTATGGAATAATAAATGACTAATCCCATTGTATGAAACCAATTTCTATGATTTCATTCATGTGCATTTCATCAGCTTTAACATTTTTCTCATGCACACGCACACATTTCCTCTTTATACCCCTTAAATATCTAGCAAACCACTGAAGAACACTTGAAAACCCCTTTTTTCTCACAACTCATTTCCTTCGAAATCACTAGAACCTGTCATTTAAATTTTTTTAATTCGAACACTTTCAGGAACAATGGTTAACTAGGCTGCTTAGCGTCTCCTAACTCTGACCTTCTGTGGTGGGGTTCTGCATACACGTAGCAGCTTTAAGGGTTTCCTCATACTCCTTTTCCACCAACAGGGAACGGGTTTTGAACCGGTTCCCTTCAGGATTCTTTGAACCTTGGCGCCAGGTAGCGAACCAGCCTGCGTTTGCATCAGTTTTGAGTGGAACCATCGTAATAAAGGATACGTCGCCAGTAGAGGGCGTTGCGCAATGCACAGCGGAAGTAGACAGTAGTAGCAGGATGGTGGATATCTGTCCGATTTATCGTTTTCCATCGTGTTCTGCATTGCTGCGCTCTGCTTCCTCTCCGAACTAATAACACATCCTGTGATGTCATCAAGGTTCACACTGGATAAAACCAGCAACTTTTCAGGTTCCGAACCAATTTATTTTTCTTCTAAATGCTCAGAAAATGTGTAAACCAGAAGGGAACCAGTTCGCTGTTGGTGGAAAAGGGATATCAGAGGAACAACCAAGGAACCCTTCATGGTTCTAGATTTTCTAAAAGAGCCCACCAGATGAAATTACTGCCACTCGGCGCCCATTTGTGCATCGCTCTTTTAAAATGTTTTATCGCATTTGCCTTATTTTTATAGTTAACTATATTTCATATTCGTTGTTTTTCTTCCAGAACCATCAGGAATAACATAAAATAATATATTTAACTCTTCATTTACTGGGATGAATTAATAAAAGATGAATAAAAATAAAAACAAATGACTTCTTTTGACCTTGTCTTGGTATTTAATTTTGCGTGTGTGTTTAAAAGTTGTATAATACAACTAAAGTACAATGGCTGGATATAATGCAAAGAAAATAATAAAAATAGTGGATTGTGAATAATTTTCTAGGATTAAATGATATGAAATGATCAGTGATTTCTTTTTTTGTACTTAACACCTTCTAAATGCAGTCCTGTTTCATTATTCCAGTTATTCCCCCGTGGAATTTTGGAACATGATTTGGGAGATTTTGCATGATCGTTAAATTCCTGCCGTTTATGTAGAAACAGTCGAAGTTACCCCGTACAGCGCATTTAAATAAAAGTGGGAGAATTCTTTCTTGAACATTTAAGATTTTCACATCATAAATATGATATTCATTATGTGTGTTATTGGAAATAACTTCCCATTTTTCTCTCCTTCGCATGAAGGCTCATGGCGGTGGAGGACGAGCTGAGGGTAGGGGTAGCATCAGAGCACAAAGCCAGGATGTTTGCAGATCAGGTCAGTGCTCCTGTATGTCTCTCCTGCTCTTCCTGTCTTCTCTCTCTCTCTCTCTCTCTGTCTCTCTCACAATTTTCTTTCTCCGCTGTGTCCAGTTTTGGTCTACCGTCTGTGTGTCAGTACATCTGTTTTGCGATGTCTCCGTCTCGGTTTTGCGCTACCTGTCGGTGCATTTGCCTGAGAGTTATAATTATTTGCATCCTTAGCAGTGGAACCTGTTACTGAGTTTGCATATGGGTCGTGTCATGGCTGGTTTCAGTGTTAAAGCTGTTGATTCATGTTCATGCACTCGATTCTGAATCTTTGAGATGAGTTGCTTCGGATTGTTTTGAGGCAGCTTAAAGGGAAGAGTCTGACCAAACATTGTGGCTAACAATGAAATAAGGAAACACTGTCTTTCTCCTTCATTCATTCATTGATCTTCAGTAAGCGTTTTGTCCTGGTCAGGGTTGCTGTGGATGCAGAGCCCATCCCTGTACCCTGTATCCTGTGAACACTGGGCAGGAGGTGGGAATTCACCCTAGAATGGATATGCCTTTTATTCACAAACTCATTCACATTTAGAGGCAATTTAGAGTCACGTTTTCACCTACTGGCAGGTTTTTGGGATGTGGGAGTAAGCCTAGAACCTGGAGGAAACCCATGCAACACTGAGCTCAGGATGAAACCGACACTGTAGAATATGCAAAGGTTTTAAGGATGAAAGACACTGAAAATCGCTTCACTTAGAGCAAAGTCTTAAACCACCTAAAACATCTAAATGTTACAAAAGATTACAGTGGAACAGCAGAGAGCAGAGTGAAGACCTTTCACAATGAAAATGACATGATGAATTCTCAAATCGAGTTTGCATGTGAACTCCAGCTGCCTAGTTTTGAATACATATGAATCTTCTAAAAGAGCATTTTAAATAAACCCGATTTCGTCTAAAAACTGCAACTCCGTCATTAACTGTCCGCTCTGACTCGTCTCCTGAAGATGTTCAAAGAGCTAGCATGAGTATCTGTACCCCCTGCCCCTTTGAGCCAACACTGGCCGAGATGCCTGACACATTTGTAACTTGTTCATAGTTTTATAGCACATTTACAGGCTGTTAAGGAAAACAGGAGTCAACCTTGACATTGTTAGCCACATCTGTGTTTAGACTGACTTTCCTCTTCAATGTGCTGTATTCAGGGCAAACTTTTCTGCTTCTGGAGTGTCAGTCGTTTTCAGCAGCGACTGAATGACTTTCCGAGCTTGTCCAATCATCTGCTCACTGGTAACCCACCATCTTCCACCAAGCTCGTCTCATACATGTCTTCCTCACCTCCAGTGATACCCTTTTAAAGCACATTTTTATTGGTCTCCGTATAAGAGGGGAAACAGATCCATTTTCCTGCGGACCATGGCCTGGTCCTATTACATTTCATCCTGTAATACACAATGTCTGGGTTCTTAATTGCTGAGCAGTGGTTGGTCATGTTAGAAATATAACACCTGGTGTGGTGGTGTGATGAAATCAGAATGAAGAATGACTCGAAGAATAAAATTAGTCTATTGGCAGAAGCAGACATAGGGTGAACAGCCAGAATCCTCGTTTTGCAGGCAGTGATGCAGTCTAGCGCTCCTGCTGTTTTACCATTCAGCTGAGACTTTTTCCCACAAGAGCGAGGGATTAGCTGCAGCAGAGGCTTACTGAGAGTTCAAAGGGAAAGAAGACATGCAGTGAAGCACAGGCTAGATCTCGGTTGGAGGAAGAGAAAGACGAAGAACCAACATGATTAAAGAACTGTTTTTTCATCATGTTGGTATTGACCTCACCATTCTTCAAGATGCTATTTAGACAATCTCTAAGGAGATATTAAGACTTAATGTCTTGTCTAACCCATGAAGCAAGACCATGAATTCAGGCATAATGCGCTTTATATCATATTTATGGAAACCTCTGGATGTTTCTTTGATAATCCCTCAATAATACTGGTCTCATATGTCTAAAATAAACATATTTCTGCATCCCACATAGTGCTGTAAACACACTAATAAGCACTGCTCTTAAAATTATTCACACTTTCAATAAAAGTGAGTGACTGGGTTGTTCAAGTACTCAGCATCTTGCAGAGAAAACCACGGATGTGATATTTAGAAAGAACGAACTCCGTGTGAGTGAAATAAAACAACATGCCAGGAGGCATAAAGCTCAAACGTTTGAGCTCAGACTTTACAATTAATTCCCCCAAACTTGATTGGTTAAAAAAATGACAGGTACGTAATAGCTAGTAATGCATTTACATTTTAATCAGTAAAATTTAAAACTTTTATCATTTGATAACATTGATTGTGAGGTAAGCGTCTGATCATACTGCATGACTAAAAGTGATGCCATAACAACCATGATTGGGCACTTGGAGCTTGGACGAACTGACGGAGGGATGGATGGACGAACGGATGGGCAGATGAGCAGATAGATAGATAAGTGAACTTTATTGATTGGGAATGTGGCAGCCCAGGCCAGGCAGATCCTCTTAAAAGCAGTCTCTTATCAGTGTTAGGTCCAGAATATGACTGGCCAGTAACCATGAATGGTACAAGCCTGGTAAAATAGCTAAAGCCCCTGCCAGCCCAAGTGAGGTTGAACAAACACTGGATGAGGATGATTCCGTTTCAGGAGCAAGATTTACCTCAACAGACCAAGGCTGTACTGTTTAATAGGTCAAGGTGCCTTGGAATCTTGAAGGGTCAGACACCGAGGAGAGGGTTTGTATCTCCTGTAGGTGGTGAATGAAGGATTACTTGAAGACTGTTATGAGCTGTCTTCCAATCTGTTCCACATTTTGACGTAGTTGCCCCTGAGGAGGGTACAACTACCAAAGGTTGCTGGCTTGGTAAAGAAGGACAGAAATCCTTAGCATAGCTTGGGAATCCTCAGCATGTGGGTTTCCTCAGGATTGTGGGTGTAAACCTTTTAAGGGTTTGAAGGGGATGTGGTTCAGATCTGGGTTTTCAGCTAGGTGGGGGCACCGGTTTTGGCTTTGTAGAGAAGCTCATTTGTGTTAAATATAATGGAATGCAGTGGAAGGTACATAGCAGGTAGGAAGGTACATGGGTTATTGTGGAAGAACAAGTGGATCGGCTGTGGGGGGAGGACCTACAAGCAGTGGATTCCAGTAGTTCATTCTTGGGAAGACAAGGAACTGAATGAACACATGAATGAATTCCATGGACCGAAATAGCCACACCTTTATGATGATGTTATAAAGTAGACCGCTACACGAACAAATCCAGTTAGCAGCATGAGAAGAGAAGGACAGGTTGTCCAGAACTACCCCAGGGTTGCATGTCATCTGAAAGTTCCCGTGGCTCAGTCTTGCTGGGATTTAGTTTCGGTTGATGAGCTGCCACCCGTTACAAGATTTTCACAATTCTGGGCTTGCTAGGGGTGGGGTTCTTAATTGCAGGTTGCAGTTGCCTTTACATTTTTGCATGCCATGTCATCGTGAAGGAATACCTGCAAATGAGAAGGCTTTCTCTTAGAAGTTGAGCATGAAACATGCATTTTTCTTGATGTTCTCAGCACTCACACCAAAAATCAGCATTGCGATCCAATGAAACTTTGGTTGGCAATAACAAACCTTTATCCCAGCATCACGAAAGCACAAACAGGAATGACAAGTAGAACCAACCATGTTATTCGGCATGAGGTGCTGAGACCAGACAGCTTCCACACACGATGCAGAACGCATCAGAGTACGTCGAAGTGAAACCCAGACCACAAGAGGACCAGGGATCGGATCTCAGTGGCACACAAACAGCTTTCACACTCCACAAAACGTACCAAAAGGCCCAGAGATTGAAAAAGTGTAAAAGCAAAACGTTTCAGTGAATATCTTTATGAGACCAAATTTGGCCAACACAACCTAAAACCCACAAGCATTTCCACCATCATTTCCATAAACACACATGATCGAGTTCACCAGCTTTTCTCTGCATGCGTTATGTTACCATTCTAGCTTTTAAATATTAGCAATGTGAATGAACGTAAACTTGTGGCTGAATTGTGTACTGGCTTTTTTTATTTAAATGTTCGTGAGAGTGATATACCACTATGACAAATAACGTGTACCTCCTGCAGCCCTTGCTGATTTCATGTATCTTTTCTTAAGCACTTCCGTCTGTTCTTCATGCTTTTATAGTTGTACTAGATCAATGGTTCTCTTTTCCTTGACTACCTCTGCAGGAATGGCATGCAGACATGCTTGAATGCATGCTTCGTAGGTGTGTAGCATGGCCTTTTGTTTAAATTTAAGTCCGTAGGACTCAGTATCATCCTATATTAATCTTTTACAGCATGCTGGCTGATACTCTACCACAGAATGATAACTTATTGTTTTTTTAATGAACATGTGTTCCTTTTTTTCCTACAGATGTTTTACTCCTTGTCAGTATTTTTATGTTTGTGTGTACGTTTTTGTGTCAGTTATCTAAAATCTGTGTGTACGATTTGGTGTTCGTGTGTGTGTGTGTGTGTGTGTGTGTGTGTATATATATATATATATATATACACATGGCATATGCGTATTTATGTGTTTGTGTGTATGTGTGTGAACCCAAACCGGGAGACACGTTCCTCAAGTTCCTCTACGTCCTTCTCTTTACTCTATTCACACCTAAACCCTCACTCACCCACTGTCACAACACACACACACACACACACACCTTCCCCTCTGCTTTTTTCTGTCTCTCTCTGCCTCACCTCTCCTCGTGTTGATGAGATACGGTGATTTCTCTTAGGGGAGGCGGCAATCCATCCTAGTGCAGCCCCGTCTCGCGCCCGTCCCTCCTCGAATGCACAGGTAATGAAGCAGCTGAGTGTGAGCCACCCATCACCACCCACCCTACCAACCAACCGACCATGACCTGTGTACGTGTGTGTGCTGCATTCGTCCTCACACACCAGTGTACATTCACAAAAATAAGAATAAGAAAAGTCATCATTGTAAGTTATAAGTGACATGTTACAATAACCCCACTAATATTCCACAAAAGAGGAATACCTCAACTGCAAATTCGTTTTTATCAGTGAAATCTAATTTTGATTTTCATGCAATCGGATAGCGGCCTTTATTTGATTCGTTGCTAACAATTTTACTGTTGTAAATGACACATTTGCTTTACAGTCCTGATAATAAAACTCCAACATCCATGCTGAACGCTCATGTCTCCCATTCCATCCCATTCAGCTGTTGCCTTCAGGGTCAAGACTGCTGTTTTTAAATGTTTTTCTCATTTGTGAGGTGCATTTCTGTCATTATTGTCACAATGGCATGCACTTATGCTCTTGTTCTCTTATTCTTATGGACGACACACGCTGTCACACACTCCACACACTCACTCATATCTGATAATGTACATGTCAGTGGTGGAAAGACTGCAAAAAAAACTACATTAATGTAAACGATGACGGTTAGACTTTTAATTTTAATTTTAAAGTTCAGACTTTTAAAATTTAAGGGCTGTATTTTCATGACCTTCAATATTATAAGGGCCTCATATTTCTGACCCTAATCACAGGCAATAACCTGGTCAAGAGCAGTGTGAGTGTAAAAAGGGATGGAGTTAATTTACATTTGAAGATGTTACACTGATTGTTTAGTGGTAGAATATCTGGCTGGCTCGCTGAAATTCACCGCATAAGAGCCCTATTTTTGTGAACATCAATGCAGAGGGTAGCATAGTCAAGAGTGGTGTAATTGTAAAGCAGCAGAGCTAGAACAAATACATTAAAGGAATATGCAGTCAAATGAACTCCACTAATTCAGTTACACTTGGATTTAACATAGGTATTACATAGCTGCCAAATGAATGCAGTTAGCCCTATTTCTGTGACCATTAGTGCTGATGGTAACTTTATCAAGAGCAAAGTAAATGGAAAAAGGGGTGAAGCTGGACTAAATATGAAGAGTGTTTGGTGATGGAAATAACTGGCTGGCTCGCCTGATTTACATTATAAGGGCCCTAATTTCTATCCTGGTCAAGAGAGATGTAATCATAAAAAGGAGTGGATTAATTGGATTTAACATACATTTTACATAAGTGTCTGGATCTCCAAATTTATATTATAAGGGCCCTATTTTCATGACCATCAATGCCAAACTGGTCAAGAACAGAGTAACTGTAAAAAGGAGCGGAGTGAGATGAAATATTAAAATGTTACATTGAAAGAAACATTGATTGTGCTAAAAAAAAATTACTGGTTGGCTCACATATTTTTGTAACCATCAGCATAGGCAATAACCTGGCAAAATGTAGTGCAAAAAAGGGGCGGCGCTAGAATAAATATATTTTCTCTTCTAATTCCCTTTACAATCTGCACACTCAGTATAGTGATAGTTGGATTTAACTTACATTTTGCTTTTTGGTGGTAATAACTGGCTAGGTTGCCAAATTTATATTGTAAAGCTATTCTGTATAAAGAATATTGTACAAAGAATTTTGAATAAAGAAAAAGTACAAAACTATGCTAGATAGTAAATGGCAGATTTTCCACCACTGCTACACACACACACACACACACACACACACACACACACACACACTATTACAGGGCATGTGCTATGTTCAGGGTGGGAAAAGGTTTCATTACCACGCCGTCATCTACTTCACCAACGCTCTCTGAACTAGATGATGGGAATTCTGGGAAATCTCCGTATCCGTCTCAATCCTGCCCGGACCGGGTCGATGATGTGCATCGCGTGCATGCATGTGTGTGAGTGGATGTTGGTGTGCGTTCGTGTTTTGTACAGCTTGTGCATTTGTTGGTTCCAGCGACGCTATGTTGATGGAAGTGCTGTGCTGTTGCTTTGCTTTGAATTGAAGGAGAATTGGGAGTTTTCCATATTGTGGGAATGAATATAAAATAGGGTAAAATGTGGGTTTGTGTGTTTTTTATGTTTGTAAAAAATGCTTTAAGGTCTATAAGCCATTACTTTGTTAATATCTCATTACTATATGCAGAGATTTTGCTTCTAACTAGCAGAGAACTCCAGCTCACCACAGGAGATGTCATCTGTGGACTCTTCAGCCACAATTTGTCCAAAGTTAACGACCCTTGTATGAGCTGTAATTAGGATCCCAGTTGATGATTAATTGAGCTCTGACAGAGATACATCCTTCACTCCTGTTGTCCTCATCAGCCAGCATCTCCTTGTCGCCCGTAGCTCCTACGCACAGGCTCATGTGTAATTTTCTCAATTCCTTCCATTCTCAAGTATCATGTCAAAGGTTCTGATTGAGAAGAGAAAACAAATCGTTCATTCTTTTACAAAAAAAATAATCACTGTCATTCAGAAATGATAAATGACATTAAAGCTGCACTTTATTTCAGACTGGGTTATGTTAGCAAGACTTGGCTCTTGCTAATGTAATAGTCTGAAATCAAGCATCATTTTTTAAATGTGTTTAAAAAAAAACTCATTCCTAAAGTCGTGCCCTGAGGTTGTTCAAATCAAATCACAGAATTTCAACAAGTGAGTATATGCTTATCTAAAAGCTGTGTAACACATGAACACGCACTGATACAAGGTAAACACTCAAAGCATCATTCCTCATCCTGGGATAAACATGAATAAGTATGTGAACCATTTTCTACACCATGCAGTCGAGTATTTTCATACTTATGACATGTTTATCTCCTGTAATAAACACATTTATGAACTGTAGTTTTGAGATTTAAGATGATTGCAGTGTTGTCGATATTTATCAGCCCTTTTAACTCGTCCCTTACTGCTATAATCAAGACTTCACTGAAATTTGTTTTGTATATTAAATTACCTCCAGTTTGGGCTTCACCTGTGTAGGTAAGGATAGAGGATAAGGCCAAAAACAATGTTTCTATTAAAATATGAGCAGCTCTGGAAAAAATTAAGAGACTACTGCAAAATTATCAGTTTCTCTGGTTTTACTATATATATATAGAAGGCCTGGCTCGCAGTCTCCGCTCTAATTCATCCCAAAGGTGTTCTATCAGGTTGAGGTCAGGACTCTGTGCAG
>JAQMYM010000019.1:561643-573358 GCA_030014255.1 Parauchenoglanis ngamensis
TATTGGTATGTGTTTGAGGAATATCAGCATTTTTGTTTTATTCCATAAACTACGGACAACATTTCCCCCAAATTCCACATAAAAATATTGTCACTTACAGCATTTAATTGCAGAAAGTGACAACTGGTCAAAATAACAAAAAAAATTTTTTTTTAAACGAATCTAGAACCTAGAACATTTGAAAAGATGTTTTCAGACCTTGATTAATGCATAAATCAAGATCATTTTCAATTTTAAACTAAACTAAAGTTTGAACTTAGGTAGAGTTCAGAAATCAGTATTTGCTGGGATATCTCTGACGTTTAATCACAGCTTTCATGCATCTTGGCGTGTTCTCCACCAGTCATTCATATTGCTCTAGAGAGCAATATTCAATCAGCTCAGCTTTCTCTGATGGCTTGTGACCATCTATCTTTCTCTTGATCACATTCCTGAGGTCTTCAATGGGATTCAGGTCTGGAGATTGGGCTGGCCATGACAGGGTCTTGATCTTGTGGTCCTCCATCCCCACCTTGATTGACCTGGGTCTGTGGCATGGAGCATTGTCCTGCTGGAAACCAAGTCCTCAGAGTTAGGAAACATTGAGCAGAAGGAAGCAAGTTTTCTTCCAGGATAACCTTGCCCATGTCTTGATTCCTGCGTCCATCACAAACAAAAATCTGCCCCATTCCAGCCTTGCTGAAGCTCTCCCAGATCATCACTGATCCTCCACCAAATTTCACAGTGGGTGCAAGCCACTGTGACTTATAGGTCTCTTCAGGTCTCTCTCCAAGTATTAGACGACCAGGTGATGGGAAAATCTGAAAACTGGACTCATCAGAGAAGATGACCTTACTCCAGTTCTTTATGGTCCAATCATTATGGTGTTTAGCAAACCTCAGACTGGTTCTTTGCTTCTCATTGATGAAGGGCTTTTTTCTAGATTTGCATGACTTCAACCTCCCCCGAAGGAGCCTGTTTCAAACCGTCTTGGCTGTGCACTTAATCCCAGCTGCCATTTGCCATTTTTTTTTTTTTATGGAGGTCACTTGATGTCATCCTGTGGTTGTTGAGTGACATTCAAAGAAGCTGACGATCATCCCGGTCAGTGGAGAGTCGTTTTCACCCTCTGCCAGACTGCAACTTTGTTGTCCCCGATGTCTGCTACTTGACCTTGTTCTTATGAAATTCCGTCTTTGAAATTTTGAGGATGGAAGCAACCTGACGCTCACTGAATCCCTCTGCCAGTAAAGCCAGAATCGAAACCTTCTTTTTTTCACTAAAAACTTCTCAGTAACTCTTTTGGCATGATGAATACTGTAGATATTTTTGTATTCCAGTTAAATTTAAGTAACTACTAGCACTGTTTTTGCCATCCAGACTGGTCCTATTGCAAGAGGATAGTGATGACCACAGCAGTGGTTTTTATACTTTTCCTTGTTAAATAAGATTTAGTTCAGGTGATCACCTAATCAGTACCTCATTAGGTAAAATGAGGTTGGAATTCCACCACACTGGACACTGGAATGTATCTGCCATACAGAGAGATGCTGATTTAACAAAAAATTGAAGTGGTGTGTTAATTTTTTCCAGAGCTGTATATCACACGCACATTCTTTATTATTTTTTTTTTACCAGCATAGTTTATAAGATTTAAATTGATATAATTCTTGTTGATTGACCCAGAAATTATTGTCCATGTCTAATCTATTAATGACAGATTTTTAACAAGGGACATGATTAGGCTTGTGCAATAAAAGGATTTAACACAGCATTACACTGCCATGATACCCAGTGACATTTACTCTGATTATTTTATTACTAGACATGTCTATCTTTACACACTTTTCTTAGGAGCTCCGCAATCAGATTATGCAGTATAATGTCAGCCATGTCGACATTACACAACTGATTTGTAAAAGGATTATATATAAAATGTACTGTTATGCTTTCTTTTAAATCCACCATCCAGCTAAGTTTTCCAACAATTGCCACTGCCAACAAGCAGTTCCTGACTGCACTGCTGTAAATATTTTATTATGCCTTGTCCTACTCCCCTTAAACCTGAAGGGGTGGAAATGCTTGCTTTCCTGTCTTTATTTATTCTTTATTTGTTATTTCAGGACGATTAAATCATTCATCGCAATTTTTTAAACCATGAGCAGCGGAAAACCAATATCTCACAAGCCTAGACATGATATAAAAACTTACACCAAACTTACTTAAACCTTCAAATCTTCAAGCCTAAATTTATTAATAAAAACACACAGCATCTGTTTTGTACAAATATTAAATATGAATCTTACTAAGTTTAGTAGCAATAGTTTCCAATTTCTTTTGTTCACTTTGGTCCAGAATGTTTCTTGGCAATTTTAAAATATATAACTATATTATGGTGTAATATTGTTATGGGAAATGTCCAAGAAACAAAATTTGAAAAGTTACTCACTCTGGCCAGACTGATCTTAGTGCCATTAACCTGACAGGCATTTAAACATTACTCTTTCAATTAAAGTGGTATCCAGAGGTCTGAGTCCACTACCAAGAAACAAAACAGTTTGGGAAATCCTAATATGAAATTGCATAACCCGTTTGTACATCATTTCCTTTAAGTTTTTTTTTTATAATGACACTCTATATTTCATTGAAATAGCAGGGAATATATGACAATCATGCTCCAAGTCAACAGGGATATAATCATAGCTCAACAAGCAGAGGTAAAAAAGTAAAAAAAAACTGATGTATAAGACCAATGTGACTACTCATAAGAAACCGTTGATCACAATGACCAGGAGAAATATTTAGACCTAAGATGGATCAGGAGGAAAACAGACTCTTATCTAAAGACACAACTGCAGTACCAAAGTACTGGCTGGCTCACCAATCTATCAGGTCAGATTCAGCCACCCAGGAGGACAAAATAAGTATCACATTTTGTTAGTTCAGAAGCATTTTAGTACTATTTGGGGATGCACTATTACAACTCCTGAAGTGAGTAGAACAAAATCAAACAGGAGAGACATTTTAAAAAACAGGTGGAAGAGGTAACTTACACTTATGCTCGTCCACACTGAAGATCTCCCATGTTAGCTAGTCACTGTAACATCAACTCAGAATTAACTAAGGATAACAGTCTAACTAAATGGCAAAAATAGCAACCTTTACCACATGCACAGCAGTGAGCCAAAATCCACCACTGCTGCTTTACAGGGAATCTTTTCAATACATAACATTATCAAAGTACAGGCTCCAAAATCACTCCATGGTCACATTGATGCAACTGACGTCAAAGAGGACTCTAGTTTATTGTGAGGTGAAAACTAGAGTCTAATCTTTTCAGTTCTTGATGATATATTGATGTAGATGATAAGATGATATAAAGATTGGTGATATATTCTGTCTCATGTATTGCTCACTGAACCTATCAGATTTAGCCATCTGAAATGTTAACCACTTAAATATTGCATGGTTGAGTTCAGAGGAAGTTTAATTGTATTTTTACGATGCATCATTGCAACCCCTGAAATGGGTGAAACAGAAAGCAGGGAAACAAAGTGATTCACCACACCTAATTGCAGATCCCAAATGACTAGGGTAAACCTTAACTTTAAATCTTTAAAGTTAAAAGTTAAACATAAATGTATCAGTCCAAAAGTCTGCAAAAATGAGTGCTTTTTTAAAACAAAGATTTAGAACATTATCAAAATACAGGCTCAAAGGTACATTGCTGCAATTAAGTTCTAGCATAATTTATGCATGGTGTAAACTATTATTATTTTTTTAGTTGATCGGCCATTTGAGCGGAGTTGTTTTGGCTCAAAATTGGATATTCTCACTCCTGGCTGGCTCGCCAGTCTAATTTAGTGATACTGCATGACAGTATTGTGTCCATTATTGGTCAAAAACAGAGGATTAGATTTTATTTGACATTATTCAAACTAGTCTGTATTTTATTCCATCAATGTTTTAGTTTCAGTTTCATCCAAAATGAATGCATCACTAATTGCATTCATGAATAAAACCAGTTCTTGTTAGTGGACTAGAAATTTTGGACCTTACTGTATAATATTCCTGAAAGGGTGGAGTCAGTTGTATTTCATAGGATAGAAACCCAGATATGAGATATTAGTACATCGGTATGACATGCTTGTACCTAACAATTCGGTACATTATAACTTTCTGTCTTTCAGTGATGTTTTCTGCCACTCCCGTCCCTTCACAGCGAAATCATCAGCATTTGTTCTTTTGCAATTCAAACCCCATTTTCCAAAAGTTAGATTTTAAGATTTTGTCTGTGAGCAAGTGGTTTTAAATTTTTACGTTCGTCTTAGTGTAATATTTATCGCACCACATGCCGTTCCTGTCTTGTCTGCACAGTGCAGCATTGGGAGAGGAGGGGAGTGGAACCGCTCGACTGACCTTGTATATCAACCCCAGATTTTTAATCCCTCCTTCATCCCTCTCTCTTTCTCTCTCTCTCTCCTTCTTTCTCTCTTTCTCTTTACGTGCCTTTTCACTTCTGGAGCATTTTTATGGATGTTTCCCATACCTCGGCCGTGTAACTCATTCTCCTCTTTTTTCCCTTTCCACTACTTCTCCCATCCCTTGTGACCTTATCTGTCCATCCCTCCTTTTCTTTTTCTTCTTTCCTCTTATCTCCTATCTTCTTTGATTCTGAACCTCTCTATCATTATATCCTTTCTCCCATACCCTGTGTTATGGTTTCATTCTTCCTTCTATCGTTTCTCCATCCACCTTCTGTCCTTCAAATGCTCCTCATGTTCTTTCTTTCCTCTATTTTCTCTCCCTCCCCCCTTCTTTCTTTCTCTTTGTCTTGCTAGGAAGAGCAGCTTCCCTCCCTGGGTTCTCCAGACCCCGGTGTGAGTGTTGGCGGAGGAGAAATGAGCGCCGCTCCTGCCTTTGGAGTCTCTCCCTCGGACATCTCCTCCGACAACCCGCCCCAGAACGGAGGCCCGCCTCCCAAAGTAGCTTCTCCCACCCACTCCCCACTTCATACACACCTCAGCCGGAATGGAGAGATGCGCGCCAACCAAAAAGCCTCTATGGCAAACGGGACCACAACAACATCAAACATGGGAAGTGGATTAGAAGGAGGGGGAGCAGGTCTCTAACGGCGCTACGCCAATCCGAATGAAGAGCGATAACATCCCTTACTTCTGCCCTTTTTCATCCTTTTTTTCTGCATGAGGCACATCTTTTTTGGGAGGCGCTCATCCTTAAACCATCCACACAAAACTACTAAAGGGCTCTCCAGTGGATGGATCTCATATTTCCTTTTGACTAATGTAAAAAAAAAAACCATGACTTTTCCTTCGTATATTCCTCTGGAATGACATCGTATGGTGGTGTCCAGTGAACCAAATGGGGGCGATTCTTGTGAATGATATGAATTCCTGAATTTAGTTTTTTGTTTTTTAAACAATCAGCTGGGTAACTGACCTCTTGAGTGCTGTGTGAAACAAAAAAGACATATAATTCTCTAAAAAAACAAAGTGGGTAAAAGGTCTAAACCTTCAGAAAACGCCAGCTTTCAAGGCCTTCTGAAGCAGATATGCTCGTATTATCATGTCGTCTGGCTTCCTTAGTGCCTTCTCTGCATCCTTCAACAGGGTTTTCAAACAAGCAACAGAATAACAATCTCAACAACTCGTTTCCATTTCGCATCTCGCATCTCGCTCATTCACGCTAAAGTGACTTGGACGATATTGTGAGCTGGAACAGGGAAACATTTTCGTTTTTTTTTTCTTTCAAAGCAGAAGAACTGGTCTCAATTTTTTTAGCCGTTAATGTCACGCTTAAAGAGAAGTGCTCTTGGGCTTCGAAATTTGAAATGAAGGAAGCTGCCTCAGTAGACTTAATGGACTTGTGCAATGTTTTCTCTTCTCAATCTCAGAACCTGTGTGTGATCAACTGGTGCTATAGATTAAGAAAAAAGTGATATTTTAGAAATCTGTCTCATAGCCCTGCCTCCCATTAACCCTCCCCCAAGCTCCTTGTTGTCCATTTGTCTTGCCATGCTGTTCATTTTTCCTCTGAATGTTCAGTGATTCATGAATACAATGTGAAGTGGTCTCTGTCAGGTTGTCTTCATATCAAAATATGACAGCAGGACAACAGAGGAACTGATCATATTGTAAACAATATCTTTTTGCTTATTTTATAGTACATTTATTAATAACTATTCCCACCGGTATATTAGTTTGACACAAACTAATAAGTGACATCTCAATTACATTTCTGTGTAGGTTCTAGAAACTCAGTAGTAGCTCAACCTATAAACATTTCAGCTATAATTATAAAGAGGTGCCACCAGGACTAACTGTTCTAACTTAATCATAACAAGCATACAGAATAAAACAGAATGTTACCGAAAAAAAAAACCCTATCATATGACAATGGACCGGACGGCTAGGGTTCTTTTTCAGGTGTGTGCCAAGCAACAGTAATAAAAGTCTAGTTGAACCGCTACTTAATAATAAACAGCTACTACGTATTTTTTAATTGACGAGAAAGACCGCAGTCCCCACTTTTTTGGTTTTTCGATTGGCTCACAAGATTCACAGCTCAGATTTCACCTAACAAAGTCTGTGTAGTGAAAACAACCACTTCCAGAAGCACACGCTCACTTCACGTCCTCCGTCCTCTCCCCTTCAGTGAATTGGCTTAATTTGTATTTGTTCTGATTTAGCTGATTTAGTAAATGTTGGCACCTTTGATTACAGTGCCCAAACCTTCACCTTGACAAATCTGCACATGCAGTAGCTCAACCTTAATTTCTAATCTGCTGTATAGAATCACATCCTGTGTCTGCAGATTTCATTATATTTCATGTCCATTTTATTCATGTTATCATGATAAACCTGTTATACCGTCATAGTCATGACAAAGACCTGGCTTATCCACTGCAGCAGGCTTTGAAATGTCTTCTATAACTGATTTGTTGTAAGCCTTATAGGACTATGGAACTGAGTGTTCATTGTAAAAAAAAAAATATATATATATAGATGCACTAATATAACAGGCTGAAAGGAGAACATGAGTTCAAGGATGAACTTCACAATAAGAAAACGGTTAATATTTTTACCTGTAACTCTAAAGATGATCTTTGAGTCTAGAGAGGAGAATGGACTGATTACCTTTTGTTTCCCCAAGAGCCTATTATATATATTTATGGCTATATTACAAGCAAGTTTTATAAAATTCAGTAATAAAAAGGCATCCTTAAAGACATGGTTGAAAGAACATGGTCTACAGGGTCTCTGGTCGGTGATATACCTCAGCCACAGGAATAAGAGACTCAGGTAAACATTTTGCTTCATAGCTTAGCACAGGGTAGTTGGTCCATCTCTTCTCTAAGAAGTAGCAGTGATTTCTTCACACTTCTGCATCGCTTTTCTCCACTATGTTTCTTTGTATCCCGTCTCTCCCACCAGCCAATCGCACAGCTTTGTGGAGGACAATCTGGAATCTAATTGGACGCCTCAGCTAGGACCGTCTTCAGGATGGCGTGGCTTTAATGCGAGGGCGCTGTCTCGCGACTCGCTCGCTTGACAGAGAGGAAACTGAGGCTCTGAAAAGTAGAGCCCCAGCTGACCCAAAGAGAACATAGGTACTTTCCGTCTCCTGCTCTTTCTCTGACTTTGTAGGACATTAACTTTCAGCTTTCACCACAAAACGTAGAAAGGCTTTCGGATGTGCATGTGGGACAGGTGTTCGAGGATGATCTCCATTTGACACGTTTTACACAAATCTCTAAACGAACTATGTGAACATCTCATCCAGAGGGAAGGAGATATTTCCATGGGTGTTTCAAAAGGTGCTGTTCTTCTAGGACATGATATCCACAGATTCGTTCTGCTCATCACAGCTCTGCGTTTTTCGAGTCTCTTCATTCGAGGTATTTAAATATGCACATTACAGTGAAACGAACTGATTGTGAGGTGTGCACTGAGAATGGAAATAGCCGAGTTTTAAATTTTTTTTTTCCAATTTTAATCATGCCACACTATCACATGTGCTTCAGTTAGACTTTGATGAGAAGAAGAAAACTGTTTGAGAAGCAAGTTTCTTTGGATTTTGTCAGTTTTAACCTGCTCCCCGACTCTTCCCGCGTCTCTGCCTCTGAAACGACGCAGACGGAGTTTTGTTTTTTTTTCTTACAAATTATCCGATCCTGGATGAGGAAATGTTGTCTCTTGTTTATCCGTAACAGCAGTCGAGAGTTCACTGGATTTGGAGGTGACTTTAACTTCTGGACTTCACGGCTGAACAGCCTGGACATTTTTAATTTTTTTCTTCCCTTTTTTTTAAACAATTGCAGGTATGTATTGCAGTTGAAATAATGTTGTGTAGTGGGTGAATGTGTGTATATACAGTGTGTGTACAGTGTTTGTGTATATACTGATGTATGGGTATATATTGTATGGGCGTGTATATATGATTTGTTTATATATGCATTGTACAGGATGTATTTTGTCCTAGACGAGGAAACTTTTCTTGTTTGTTTGTTTTTTTTTTGGTTTTTTTTGGAAATGAAGTGGCAATTTCAAGGCAGGTGTCTTTGGAAGCACTTTTTTGCACAGACTTAACATACGGAGTCTGAGACGTATGATGCATCACCATTACGCTGCCACACACCACGAGCTTGCACCCATTTTCTCATTGACTGGGGCATTTTGTAATAGTTTCTAGGTGACAAAGCAATGTTTGTACATATCTATATATTATCTATATACAGAATATAACAATATTTCTGATTAATTAATTCATCTTCATGGCTGTTGATTCTTACAGCTGAGTGTTTTCAGTGCTCCAGTGTATGCGCGCGTGTGTGTGTGTGTGTGTGTAGGCTCGCCTTGAGCTGCAGACGAATCGTTTATAGGTAAACCCCTTGAGATACTTAGCGTCCCATTTTATTCTACTGACCTTTTGTACCCTTTTCCCCTTCCCTGCTTTTCTTGTTTTATTTTTAAAATAATTTGTTTTATCTTTAATCCCTGGAAATGGATGGAGTTCCCATGATGTGCCTCCTTCTGCTAAATCTTCATTTGACCTTTGTCAGCCATAAGATAATCATATCCATTCTCCTTGACAAGCCATAAGCCCCACCCCAAAAAATTATCTTTTATGAAAAGGGCAGACATTTGGGGATTTAATTCTCTTCTTCTTTTTTGTACATATATATATAAATATATTAATGGAAAGAGTGATCAATTTGGAGTGTTGCTAATGTTTATGGATTTGTTATGAATGTTGATATTCTGGTTATTGAATTGTAATTATTATTATTATTATTATTATTATTATTATTAATGTAATAATGATTGGGATTGCTATTCTCATCCTTTAGTTTATTCAATGCTGTCGAAAATAATGAGTTCATTTCCATTATTATTATAATTACTATTTTTTGTTTTTGGAATAAGCAGGTATTTATATTTCGGGGTGGGAGAATCATAGAGATGAAATTAATAAGATGAATAAAAATAAATTCTTATCATAACATGATGTGAAGGTGTCGATATTGCCTTTTCTCTCTCTCTCTCTCTCTCTATCTGTCACACACCTCAGTGCAAAAGTGTTTTCACACATATGATGACAAAAATTGTCAATATAACAATAATAGTCATGTAGATTCTATTGAAAACAACTTTACTCGCATCTGCTACAAAAGCCATAGAACTCAGTATTCTTTGTATTAAATGGTGTCCACTATTTAGATTTTGATAGTATACCAATATTAGTACTAATACTTTTACTATTACTATCACTAATGTGGTTTCTTTTTAATTTGATTATACTGGACTCGCTTGCGCTCTCTGTCTCTCCCCTGATTGGCAGCCAGCTTTAACCTGTCACTGGAACTTCTTTTGTGCCTAAAGCTGATGCAGGACGGATGCACACACATTTCACACCAGTTCCAATTACAGGTTGAACGGCGTGAATAGGAACAGCTCAGGAATATCAGATTATAGATGATTTGTTGCCTGAATCAATTTTCATGTTTCTTTGCTTGTTTTTCCAATTTAAAAAAATCATGCATTTTGTAACTTAAATTAAGTATGATTCTTTCTGTACTTTTTGCTTCTGGTTGTCTGACAGTTAAACAACTTCACAGTTTTGTGCAAAGAACTAAAACGAAACAAAAAACAAAGAAAATTAAAATTCACTCCTGTTCCTTCATTATTACACATCATTTAAGTTATTTATATCCCTTTTTTTTTCGTTGTATCCTCTGAGCATCATCTTTGCAATAAAAAACTGATGAAAACCTTTGGACTGAAAATCAATGTAAATACAGTTCATGAACATGCCACAAATCTCGCGGTCACTGTGGAAACCGTCACAACTCTCGCGAGGCTTTAAGTGGTCACAGTAGAAGGGAACTCAAGTCTCGCGAGACCGGAGCGGTCGCTGTGGAAAAATGGCCGCTCACGGAACGGCTCCTGGAACGGGGAACAACATCAAACACAGTCCGGGGCGTGATAGCTGACCTATAGCGAACCCGGTTTTGTCCGTGATTTACCCGACTTCCGAACGGATGGGTAAAGAAGCCTGCGACAAGGGGCATAAGGAACCACAGCGAGTCCGTTTAAATAGTCGGAGGAAGTGGGGAGCTAGCTAGAAAGCTATCGTTGGCCAACGTTAGCTAGCTTGCTAGCTAGCCTGAGACAAGGCGCGCGAGCCCGGATCAGCGCCTTGAGTTTCGGAGTGCTAATCTAAAGCTAGCCGAAAACAGCCGCAGGAATGAGCGGACCGGGACAAGACAGCGAGCCAGAGGCCAAAATCCTTCACATCAAGCGGCTGTACAGGTGAGCAACAACAACAGCATTCAGCTGAACTAGCTTCAATAGCAAACTGGTGAATCACGTTCAGAGTAGCAGCTAGCTCGCTAACTACAGCCCTGGCCAACATTAGATGCACACTATTCGCTACATTAATTACTTTGTTTATTTAATTAATCATACACATTTTGCATTGCATGCTATGCTGGCTACCCAGCCAGACACGAGCTAATTTGGTTAGCAGGTATCGACTCTGCAGCTTTAGCTGCCAAAAACAATGACCTGAATGTCATGAAAATCATGAAATAATTGTACTAGTGCACAATATGCCAGGATTTCCATCTTTCTTAATTCATAACTCCTAATTAATCATTATTTTCAGACAATAACGAACCCCAGAGTCACGTTATTAACTTGGATTACATGGCAGTTGTTTTCCTGATGACAGCTGTCAAACAATCCTGTATTTCATGTCTAACCTTCAGGTTGACCTTGTATCTGTCTTAAATTTCTTTAAAAACCTTAACTTTAGGCTAACCTACTAGATAATGCATTGTTCAAGTCATGGGCGTTGCCGCCATTAAAGCTGAGGTGGGCGTGTCCCCCCACATGTCAATTACTCGTTTGGACCCCCCACATTTAACATAAAACCCCAGCGCTGTTTCTGTTGCTTCGTGAATATTCCATTCCACTTGATGGATATGAGAATACACACACCACTGAAATGCCACTCCGGGTTTCCATGGTAACCTACAACAACAAACCCCACGCAGGTGAAGTGACTCGTCAGTACAGCCACAGACAGTAAAGCTGCTCAGTACTGGAGGATGTAACATCAGCCCTGTTACCTTCTCACAATGTCCAACTTTTGCTAAAACCTTATTCTTTTGTTATATGCCCTCAAAATGAACACTAGGCCTCGTTACATTAA
>JAQMYM010000019.1:603913-618328 GCA_030014255.1 Parauchenoglanis ngamensis
TCTCTCTCTCTCTCTCGCCCTCTCTCTCTCTCTCTCTCTCTCTCGCCCTCCCACTCTCTCTCTCTCTCTCTCTTTCTCTCTCTCTCTCTCTCTCTCTCTCCCTCCCTCTCTCTCGCTCTCTGTAAGATCAAAACCTTGTTCTTCTTCTTTTAAGACATGTTGTTATATGCTGCAGAGGCCTTTGTCCTGTGTGATATATGTGTACTCTCTGCGCTCATGCAGGATACGGTATCCCGAGAACACGCCATCCTTGTTCTTTTTCTGAACCCTTTCTATGCCTTACTCACGCAAACTGCTTAGCTGTCACGATTCAAATTATGTAAATGTTTTATTTGATTATCTAAACCTTGGAAATGTACCCTGACATGCCCTGCATCCTTACGTATAAATACCTGTAGATTTTCTGTAGTAAATTCAGACTGAGTTCCAAGCGTGCGCTTATCACACGGAAGAGGACAGAGAGATGGTGGCCGAGTCTGGTAGAGATCTGAACCTGACAAAAATCACTCTCCCCCCCTCTTTTTTCCTCTCTCTCTCTCTCTCTCTCTCTCTCTGTATCATGCTCTCATTCTGTCTTTCTCTCTATCTGTCTGTCTTGATCTCTCCCTGTCCCCCTCTCTCTCTCTCTCTCTCTTTCTCTCTCTCTCGTGCCCTCACGCTCTCTCTCTCTACCTCTCTCATTCTTTGTCTGTTTCTGTCTCTCTCTCTCTCTCTCTTTGTGTCTCTTTGTTGTTTCTCTCTCTCATTCTCTCTCTCACTCTCACTCTGTCTCTTATTTGTTGTCTCTCTCCCTCTCTCTCTCTCTCTCTCTCTCTCTCTCTCTCTCTCTCTCTCACACACACACACACACTCTGCGTCTCTTATTTGTTGTCTCTCTCCCTCTCGCTCCCTCTCTCTCCCTCCCTCTCTCTCTCTCTCTCTCTCTCTCCCGCAGTGTTTCCTGCATGGGCGGAGCCTGGCGAGGGTCGAGGCTGGTCCTGGCCTCTCTGTATAAAATGGGAGGCCAGTGAAGGGCTCCAGTCCTGGGGTTTGGACTCTCCGGTCTGGTGCATGCTGTGCCGCGGGGGCCGAGAGAAGCTGGAGCAGGCCTGTCAGAGGGGCAGGGGGGTGCTGCAACTACCAAAAGCTATGCTCCAACTCAAACTTCCCCGCCTCTTAAACATCCACCAGATCCCAAAGGTGGGCTTCAGTTCAAGTGCCCTAGGTGTAGTCTGATACACTTTCTGCCTTTTCTACCTTTCAGGAATAAATGGCATGAGACAGAAGGCCAACTTTCTTAACAGACCAGACAATTCTGCGTGGTTTTACAGCAGTACAAGTGTGAAATA
This sequence comes from Parauchenoglanis ngamensis, assembly GCA_030014255.1. Classification (NCBI taxonomy): domain Eukaryota; kingdom Metazoa; phylum Chordata; class Actinopteri; order Siluriformes; family Auchenoglanididae; genus Parauchenoglanis; species Parauchenoglanis ngamensis. The sequence continues at coordinate 605,242 of JAQMYM010000019.1, forward strand.
AGTCACTTTTACCGCCGCAAAGTTGATGATTTTCCTATTACAGCACACCCCAAAGTGTTTTACTCCCCAGCACTTTGCTTTTTTATATTTATATGAAGTCGTTATGAATGAACTGTTGCTATAACGTAGCACATAACATAACCATAATGAGGGAATTAATATAACAGGCTGAAAATGTAAAATACGTTCTATTCATAGCTGTAAATGCAGTATACCTAGAAATATGGCAATGATGTTTTCTTTATAACAAAGCCTTTTTTTCCACATTGGTATTGTACGATCTAAGAATTTGCCCTCTTTCCAAGAAGAGTTTGTCAAGAGTTCTAATTTTCGAAAAAGGGTTCTGCTTTCTAAAAGGAACTGTCTGTTGTAGGGTTCTGCGTAGAACTTTTAAAGGTCTCTTCCAGAGAAACATACCAGAAGAACTCTTTAGAGTTTAATATAAAATATGTTTCATGTTCATTAGCTTGTGTGGTCTGCATGGTCATACCCAGGTGTTTTGGGAGGACAGCATCGTGTCTGGTTACCGACATCCTCAAAGCTCCGCCCTAGACTGCATCCTCAGCAGCTTTCAGATGACCAACGAGACGGTGAATATCTGGACCCACTTCCTGCCGACGTGGTGAGAGATGTGGAGCAGCATGTGATGTTCACTCGCTGCCAAGTCCTTTAGTCGGCTTTCGGGGGAAAGTAGATTAGGTAGCAGTGGGGAGTGCATGTGTAGTTCCTTCTGTGGTATGGCATGCGTTTTTCATTTCTCCTATAGCTGTTAACTTTTAATAATTTGTAAAAGCTTGATTTATTTGTCTTGGCTTAGAGTGTTTAAAATACTGTCATGTGCACTTCATAACCGCCTCACTTATAGCCCTGTTTGGTAGTGATGAGAATCTTGACTCTTTTTAAGTGAATCATATCATTTGACTCATGAAGAGACGACTCCCAAATGATTCATTGCCATTTTGCTTGTATTTTTTTTTTACAAAAATATATGATGGCACGGGGACATATATCACATGTTCTAGCCAAAGAGGACACTCATGCAATCTGACAAAGTAACGACCGTTTATTCTGATCTAATTAACAAAAGGTGATAAGTAAAGATGAACGAAATCACGGTAACAAACAGCTCCGATGTTGGAAAGAGGTTTTATTATCCCAATAGTCCAAAAAATAGTGATGAGTCAATTGGAGTTGGGTCGATTTCCATTGTTCATCTAAAAGAGCTGATTCAAAGAGTTGACTCATTTGTGAACAGCAAATCGTTGCTGTTTGGACAATTATACTTATCTGAATAATATAAACAGTAGTGATGTGTCATTTGAGAATGAGTGGACTCTCATTTTTCACTTAAAGAGAGTCCAAGAGTCGACTCGTTCAGAGTCTGAGAGTTTACTGAGAATCCAAGAGTCGACTTGTTCAGAGTCTGAGAGTTTACTGAGAATCCAAGAGTCGACTCGTTCATAAACAACACATGGCTACTATTTGGAAAATTGCTTATCTTATCTTGATAGTCCAACTAATAGTGATGTTTCATTTCAGAATGAGTCGACTCTTGTCCGAGTCAGAGAATCGACTCCTTCTTGAACAGCGCATCATCACTCCTATTTGGATGATTCCTTATCCACACAGTCCAAACAGAAGTGATGTGTCATTTGAAAATGAATCAGCTCTCATTGTTCACCTAAAAGAGCCGATTCAAAGAGTTAATTCATTTACAAACAACACATCACAAGTATTTAGAATTTTTTTTTATTCTGTTTTATGTTTATTTACAAGACAAACCCACATCTGGATCGTATTTCTAGAGTACATTTGGTAGTGAGAGTATGCTTCTGCTTTGTTCCTGCTCTCGCTCGACTCTTCAGGTACTTCCTCTGGCGCTTCCTTGTGCTCTGTTCCACGGTGGACTTCCTGTCCGAGAGCTACACGTGGCCGCTGCTGGTGTACATGCTGCTGATCTGTGTGTATCCGTTCACATCCAGCTGTGCTCACACCTTTAGCACAATGTCACCCGAAGCACGACACATCTGCTACTTCTTTGACTATGGAGCGCTCAGCCTTTACAGCCTGGGTACACACACACACACACACACACACACACACACACACACACACACACATACTCACGCTAGTCTATTGAATCACTCTGGCTGCTTCTGTTCCATTAACTCACGCTGTTTGGTTTTTTTGGACTTGTACATGGTTATTATATCCTGTTCAAAAGCTACATTTCAGAAGCTCTCAGTTCATTTATAAAATACTAACGATTTAGCTAGATAGCTAGCAAAGACATGACAATGAAAATATCAACATTTCCCTCAGACGTGCTGGTGAATAAAAAGATGTTGTGACTACGATTACACCGTAATGCCACTTACGCGAGGACAGAAAACCAAACATGTTCCGCCATATTGAGAAAGGTCACCGCAAGGTCACAAGGTCGTATGTGGTGAATCTGACGAGAGTAAAAGTGTGTATACGAACGCTTTAGGATTTTTAGGAAATTCCAAAAACAACCTCGATTTCCATTTGCTCTGGCTCGTTCCTGCTTATCCAGGATAACAAATAATTCTAGTATGTAAAATGTTTGTTCGTTTATAATAATAATAAAAAAAAAAATCTCTGAATTATGTCTTCCCAAAGGATCTGTTCATAAATGGAACTGACTAAAGCCGGGTTCCGACCCGGTTTTGCTGGCGTGTAACCCGGAGTTGAGCTCGTATAGCGCACAAACGTGGACCACATTGAGGAGAGATTAACTGAGCAATTTAATTTCAGTAAAAGTAACTGTTGTTCATCATTTATTAGCTCCAATTCCAATACGATCCACTCTGTTTCAGTCACCACCGTCTGAAGAACGTGAAGAACACAGCGGCATAGAAACCACGCGCCAACTAGTGTTTGGTTGGTGGAATTGCAAGTGGTTGTAAACGCAGACGAGTATAAACGCTCACGACAGCGCAGGCTCCGTGTTGGATTTACGTCCAACTATAAATCAGCCTTTAGTGTCTCTGCGACCAAAGATGGCCGACGCCAGAGTTCTGTCAGTGCGAGTGTGAGCACTGCTACGACGCTCGTCTGAAATCCACCAATAGGACGACGGCAGATTCACAGGACAGCTAAAAATACGCTAATATCGTTGGAGAAACATTAAACAAAACATACTAATGCTAATGGGCAGAAAATAAACTCGCCTTAATAAGATAAAATCACGGAATGTTTGTGTTTTTCCGCTGATTGATGATGTAAAGCCAGTCTACGGTTACAGAAGGTGTACCGTATAATCTGTCACAGAGAACGCAGCCATCTTACAGATTTTATTGGGATTTCGTACCATGTGAGTAATGATGTGAATTTGTTCTTTATTTCCTGACGGGTTTAAGAAGAAATCGTATTTTTGCGCAGGTTGTGCAATCGCTTACGGGTCGTACGTGATGCCGGAATGTTGGGTGAACAGTCGGCTTCATCGCCACTTCGTGCCCATCGCCATCGCTAACTCCGTCTTCTGCACCAGCACGTCCTGCTACTCCAGGTAAGGAGCACGCCGCTTCATCACACCGCCCTGATGTTGATTATTTTCCCATAACGGCGTGACACCGAGGCTGAGTCATACCCTCAATTTTCTGTTTCTTCAGGTTTTTAGAGCTGCAGTTCCCACACAGGAGTAAAATCTTGCGGACCGGAGCGTTCGTTATTCCCTTCATGTTCGATAACATCCCGCTTTTCTACAGAGTGAGTGACGAGGAGCGTGATTTTCATGGCGTGTGTTCGTATCGTTTACATGAAGTGATGATGTGATGCTGTGTTGTAGCTCTTGCTGTGTTTTGGTGGAAGCTGCACTCACACGGACGCGGTGTCCAGTCACTGCTATCACCTGCTGTTCGCCTTCCTCACCTGCTTCCTGTTCGCTTCTCACCTGCCCGAGAGACTCGCGCCGGGACGCTTCGACTACATCGGTACGGATCGGAAAGAGTTTAGTGTTTAACGATGATGATGTCGCATGGGAATTTAATTCCTGAGCATAGCGCTGTCAAATTCTGGCTACTGATTGGTGTTGATTCATTTTCTGCACGTCATGAACATTCTCTTGAATGTTCCGAAATGTTCTCGTTTCATATCCCAGGCCACAGTCACCAGCTGTTCCACATCTGCGCGGTGGTCGGCACGCACTTCCAGATGGAGGCGGTTCTGGCGGATATGACATCACGCCGGATCTGGCTCACCGCTCACTCGGCCGCGCCGTCCTTCCTGGGAACGCTGGGAGCGCTGACGCTCGGCATGCTGCTCAACCTGGGCATCATCGTCCTGTTCAGCGCCAGTCTGCTGCGTGGGCCACGCCTCGGCGCCGAGAAAGCGGTCGCCACAAACCGCCCCGCCGCGAAAGACGAGTAAATCTCTCAAGCACTTCAGAAAAATCTGCTCTATACACGACCCAGGGACTTCTTTAAAAATAGAGATGCACCGAAATTTCATTTCATTTAAAATAATTCTGCCAAAAATGAGATTTTTTTTTATTTGAAATGATAAAAAGGCAAAAAAAAAAAGCTAGCAAAAGTTTTATTTTAATTATTTCTCTCAATTTCATTTGAAAATAATCCCATGTGAGTTAGCGGGTTCTTCGGCTGAGAAGGTAACAAATCATAAAAGTACTTTTAATTATTTAAGATTCATTTCAATAATAAATAATCAGCTTTCTATTTTATTAAATAAAATTGATCAAATCAAATTCACATTAATCAAATTAATTTGTCTAAAAAAATATCGAATGAAAAAAAAATTTCACGATTAAATCTAATGCGTACGACTTGCTTCAGAAATAAAAATGCACATTTTAAAAACATGATTTAAAAAAGAGTTTACAATCTTTGCTCTGTTCTTGCAGTAGAAAGTTGTTCGCAGTTGTGAGGAATCGTCCACGATTGGTTTATTTTTAATCATCTTTAAGCGACAAAAAAACCCCGCACAATGCACATACGTGTAGGTTTTACGCTAACGGCAGGTTCTACGTGATTACCGCTTCGGCTGTATTCGTCTGCGTTTTGGGGGCGGGGTTTGGCTTGTGACCTCGTTAACTCCGAAACAAAATCCAAAAATATTTTAAATGAACCATTTTTTAAAATAGACTTGTAATCAAAATGTAAAAAAATTTGTTTTTGCTACAGTAATTGTAGGTTTCAAGACGCATAAAAAACTCCTTGCTTTTATGTGCGTCAGAATCACACGATGCCGATCATTTCCCAGGAATGCAGTCGTGTTGCGCTCAGAAGCGTTTTAAGACACTTCATTTAATGTTTAATGTCTATGTGTAGATTGTTTTTGCCTTTTAAAAAATGATATATATATATATATAAAAGATTATATATGAAATAAGAAATATATGATAAAAATCTTTATTTTATATAAATACAGATATGTAGAAGATTTTACATTTCAATACAAAATTTTAACATCGATATCAGTCTTGTTTATAATTATATTTAAAAAAAAAAAAAAAAAAGCAATTTTATATTTAAAACAAAATCAGGATATCTGTGATATCTCAGAGAAGCGTATTTTACACCTTATAATGAAATGATGTCACAGTGCCCAGGCCTGATGCTTCATTCAGAGGCTTCATTTAGAGGATTGCAAGTAGTATATTTAAAATAATTATGAAACGGTACGAACATTAGCCTTGAACTGTTTTGATTTCGCCTCTTCGGTTCGGTGCATCGCTATTTTAAACCATTATAAACAGTTTAGCACTTACGCGGAAGATGTACTTTATAGTCGTTTTAGTCTTTTATATTTCTAGAGTTTTTGGTATTTCAGCCGATGACCCTGACGTTCCTGTTACAGAATTGTTCTGCGCTATGAAATGAAAATTTCTATACCTTTTGTCTTTAAGAACGTCACTTCAGGAAGGTCAGGGCTTAAATGAAGCGAATGCTGAATTTCCTGTGTTGCTTTTTAACACACATTTTTATGTACAAGGTATTATTATTGTTATGAGGTCACTAATTTATGCAAATGTTACTCGTAGCAGCAACCAACTGGAAGACGTTACTCAGAATCCGTCAGGGAATTCTTTCGGATTAAATTCCTCAGTGTACGATCGGTTGTTTGCCGTTCCTGTTTTCTGATCGTTTTACAGTGTAAATATTTATTATCTAGGACTTCTGTGAGCGTTATATAATCAGATTAGCTAATCAGAGTGAAAGCTTTTCAAGCTAATATTGATATTCGGACCGGTTCTTTATAGCCATACAGCTGTGCACCTTTACTCCAGTGCAACACGGAAATCCTTCCGGGAAATTCCCGTCGTCTTGTGGGCGCTCCCGGGCCGACGACGAACCAGAAACACAGCAGATGACACTTCAAACCCAGATTTCAAATAGCGACTAAATGTCGTAAATGCACAGCTTATTTGATCTAATGCCATAAATCACCTTCAAAAGACAGAAAAACGTCTCTGGAACGTCACGAAAGCTGCCTGTGTGTCTACATTTCCAGTCAAGATCATCTCCAACCATGAGCATGTTCATAACATGTTATCATGCATTTATAAGGTATTACACACCTTATTCTAATCATTTATGAAAATGCGTAGTCTTTATTATGCGTCAGGAATCTGACGCATTTTTATAAAGTAGTGTTTATAACACGTCCTGGCACCGGGCTCCACTTCCCGTGATGCATTATAAGAAGATGTAATGGTGCTTTATGGTCTTATAATGTGTTGTTTTTAACATTTTATAAATGCATTATAAACATTGCTACACACTGTAGTGCTTTTTCATACAGAACTATGATGCGGAACGCTTTATGAATGCGTTATAACATGTTGTGAATGAATTTCTGAAAACATTTCAACATCTGTCATGCGTTTCAACTGACTTTATTAAAGTGGCAGGCAGAAATATAAATATATACATTTAGTATATACGCACCTCTGTAAATCAGGTGTCACGGCATTATGTTAACAACACTCTTAATAACTGTATAAGCATACTTTTTTAATATATATGTGTGTGTGTGTAAAAAAATACAAATATAGCAGTCAGTTATGACATTGTAATGTAAAGTGTCATGACATGACAATAGGAAACTACATAAATGTCGCTCCGCTCATGATGATGCAAGCTTGTGGCCATCATGCAGGCATTGCGTCAGTGTCCTGTAGTGCTCCGCGCACCAGCCCTGACGTGACGTGGTCGTCATGCACATCGAAATAGCAGGAAAGGACCAAATTTATCAGAAAAACATGAACGAAGAGAAAACCTTGTTTTATTTTCTCACATTTTTCACAGGCGAGAGTCGCTGAGCGTTTCTTTTTTTTTTTTACGTATCGGTGTCGGTACATCGTCAACATGAAGTGCGAATACTGATACTGATGCAGCGATGTTAGTATCCGGTTTGCGGCTCCACGTTGTGAGGTTTTTTCGTTGTGAGACATTTTGTTTACAGTCCTGAGCGTCGCAGGAACCAAACACAAGCTCGTGTTTAGATAAAAGACGCTTCGGTGACGTTTGGGGATCGACCACGTTTCATGGCGCTGCTGCGAGCGGGGCTGTGAGGGTGCTAATAACCTGTCACGAGTGTAAATCAGCAGCAAACTCATTCTCACACACACACACACACACACACACTGCCAGTCAGACGTTTTTATACCCCTGGAGTCGTAGGTGACAAAAATTAATAGCTTTAAAGCTCCACGCTGTGTGATTCTGCCCCTGACCCCCCCCCCTCTCTTACCCCTCCCTCTCCAGGTGTGTATCAGAGCGTACGGTGCCCGTCAGGTGCCCAAAGCGTACTCCCGAGTACTTACATTCACACTCGCTTGTTTTTCCGTGCTAAATAATAAGTATTATCCTCCATTTTTCACAATTTGGCTTCTCGGACTTGCAAACACTGATTCCTCTACTTTCTTCTTCTTCTTCCGGTGCTTCCTTCCGGATTCACGCTGCTGCTTGTAAAAACAAAACATTTTTTTCTTTGTCCATTCTGGGCTGCTGTAGCAGCTTACAAAATCACAGCGCTGTGTAGTTACAGGTGATGATACACCCTGCAGACATACGTACCCGTGGATTCCATCATTCCATAATTATTTCTGCCTTATTAAATTAAATCCCACCTAGTGGCCCTTTAAATGACTGTCCAATCCTGAAGCATCTTGTTGACTCACCTGGTCACTGGTTTGGGTTTTGGGGCATCATACATGTCATATATGACAACAATATTACGCTTCGTTTGCGTTCATAGCTACAACATTCTCATCAGAACAAATGCTAGAGCCGCAGGATTACGGGTTCTGAAGTGTCATCGAGTAAATCATTCTAAAGTCAAAACTACAGCGCCCCCTTAGGGTCATTTTTTTTTTTTTTATTCCCTTGCGATACTTCAGCGTTACGGATAACCGTAGCCTTAAAGACTTATTAACACAAAAGTAGCTACGACATAAATCCCCAGCATGGCCCTCGGAGGGCGCTGTAAATGTCCGTGGCCTGGCAGCGTAAAGTCTCACGTTCGCTCCTGTGATTAGATGCGACTGAAGGATTTCCAGCACACTAATGCTGCACTGAATCGCGTTATTAGGCTGGTTAGCGCTGCGTGTGCTGTAGTAACCTGGTGTAGCGAGCTGCAGGCGTCAGTAGGAGTCGGAAAGGGATTCTGGGATCATGAAGGAAAGCAATAGTAAGTGCTGAGACGGTGATGTGGTGTCGCGTGTTTTTGGATGTGAAGCAGAAATGCCGTGCCGTGAGATCTGGCTTTCAATGTGATTTAGATCTGAATGGAATTTCAGCGTAAAATTCCGATCATGAAATAATCAGTTGTACAAAATCCCACAACGCATTTCAAATCCTTTTTATGACATGAAAAGTCAATATTTATACATATTTATATCTTTTTTTTGTTTGTTTGTTTTATTTCCATGATATTTTTATGATTTATTTTTTCTTATTGATTTGCAGTTTATTACTTCTTCTCACATCATATTCCTGTTTTTGTTTATTTTTTTCTTTTATTGTCTTATTAAAAAAAAACGTGTTGTGTGTGAAACATTTGATCAAAATAAATCAAAGTGTTGTATTATTAATTACATTATTATTTAAATGAAATGAAATGAATTGTTACATCCAAATAACTCAAGAAAAGCAAAGAAGCAAATATTCAGGGGTTTTCGTTCGTTCTTTCTTTCTTTCCTTTCCTTTTGTTTTGTTTTGTTTTGTTTTGTTCCTCAGCCGTCCGTCAGTGACTCGGTGCTCAGTTGTGAATTTGAAATGCTTGGTGTCGTTCCACCAGAACTACATTTTTTTGTGCATCTGATTATTTTACCTTTAAGCACACTGACGTGCGCGGGCTCGGGTTTCTCCTGAAGGTGTTTCTGCTGGACTGTGTGTGTGTGTGTGTGTGTGTGTGTGTGTGTGTGTGTGTGTGTGTGTGTGTGTGTGAGGCGGGAGTCGTCTTGCAGGTAGCGATGTTCTGAAACTTTAGGTTTCAGTGTCTGCGTCTGAACGTCAGCGTCTGCCTTCAGTCAGACCGACGCGTTCAATAAGACCAACGTTAATAAATGTTCAGTGTTTATTTGATGGTGAAATGGACTTTTCTTTCCAGGGCACAAGTTTGAGACGTAGTCGGAGAGCAGGAAGGTTAAAGGGAAAAGGCAGGTTTTATTTCCAAAATTTGGAATTGTTTTTCATTCATTTCTAACTCTAATAAAACTCAGTTCGATTTCTGTCCTTATCAGTCAGAATAATGTGTCGATTGATTGTCGCTGATAATCCTGTTACAATAACATGCAGCACTTTGTGACTATAATCAGCTTTAACACTGATTCATTTCCTGTTTTTTTCAGTCGCCAATAAAGTATTTTTATAACTCGTGTGTGATTTTCAGTGAAATTTGAAAATAAAATGTACCGATAGTGGAGCTGTACGACCGTTTTTCCTGCGTTCAGAGAATAAATATCTGAAATCTATATGCATAAATGAAAACTATACGAAGTTAAATGTGTATAAAATGAAAAATGGCTTTCTTATCATTTAAGGTGCAAAAAAAGGTGGTTGTTGTCGTGTGCAGATTTCAAACCGAGCCGGTGATGTGGTCAGTAGGGGGCGTGAGCGGGCCGAGCTGAAGATCATTCACGTCGTTCCTCAGCGCTGATTATTTCACATTTCTTCACAGTGCTTATAGAGTCCGTCTTCTTCTAATCGTGTATTAATAATAATAATAATAATAATAATAAATATGAAGGATTATTGAGACGAGTTCCCCAGCGGTTCCTGTTTCTTCCTCATTTTTCTCATTCCGTACATTTAGTTGAACTTATTTACAAAGCGTTCATGTGTGTACAGATTTATTGTGAAAAGAAAATTCAAAATCTGCTTCTTCAAGATGTCCTGAAATCCGAATTGATGTGCAAAGAGAAATCAAAGAGGAGGAGGAAGATGATGAAGGATCGAACTGACATCTGGAAAGGCGGGATTAAGATTATTACTACTAATCATCATCATCATCATTCATTCGTGACGCCGCAGTATTTTAGAATACGACACGTCACAAATCTACACACTTCCACATCATCAATTATTATTATTATTATTATATTTATAAAAAAATTATTTATCAGTAAAATATATTCCTCTTTTTTTTTTCTTGCCATGAAATGAAATGAAATTTGAGCCCCGTGTCTTTTCACCAGAAAAGGGAACTTGAAGAAGAGTTCCTCTAGAACCTTTAAGAGTTCCTCCAGAAGAACTCTCCAGAAGGGTTCGGGATTATCGTGTATGGGGCGGGCCTTTCCTGGGACAAAAAAAAGCGCTGTTTGTGTTTATGATCTAATATTTCCTGTCAAATTCAGTTTTTCCGCTTTATTTGGAACATACCGCCAGAAAGGGTTCATTTATTGAGGAATATTTACAGCTTTTAAATATGGAGTCGACTCGCAGCTTTATATTAATACGCTCGTTCTGGTACGTTATCTATGCATACATGTAACTATAAATGGATAAAAAGTCTCGTACTCATTGGCGAAAGTCTGTGGAGAGGAATAAAACACCACAGGACGCGTTGTTACGGGAAATAATCAGCTTCAGAGTGTTAACGTTAACTGCGCTTCATCGCACCGCTGATTGTTTTCCTGCCACAGCGCAACATGCGGCGTTTTATTGTAGAAACTCCTGTTAGTGAATCGTTAGATAAGCTCCAAGATGAGCGTAAAGGGTTCCAATCCTAATGATTTCATTCCCACAGACGTTTAAATGCTATTCGAAGATCATGGTCACGGTTTTAAAGTTGATTTTTGGACAACAGGAAGTGTGTTTCTTTCTTCCTAAAAAAAAAAAAAAAAAATGACTGAATAAAAGGACTTCACTCTGGAAAAAAAACAAAACATTTTAATTAGCATTTTCAAGAAAAATTTATTAAAATGAATTATTTTTGTATCGTTAAATACTATATAAAATATATTTAAAATGTTCAAAAATGTTAATAAATGAAACGAAAAAGGATCGATGCATTAAAAGGCAAAAAGGGAAGCAGGTTGAAGAACATTTGTAACATTCAGAAAGATTGTTACATGGTCAATACATTTAATGTATTAATATATTAATTATTAATATTTTACGACGCAGGATCAGACCGTTTTTATGAATTGACTCAATCATTTTTAAAAAATTCTATGACGCAGTGCTTTGTTGCAATAATCGAAATGCCTTGTCTTTATTTGTCCTAAGGGTGCAAAAACTTTTGCATTCAAGATCAACCATTTAAAAGACAAAAATGAGCTTAGAATGGAAACTGAGCGAGATTGGAGGAAAAGTGTCCAATTTGATCATTCACAAAAAAAAAAAAAAAATGTTAAAGTTTAGTTTCATAACTAATAAAAATAGAGGTCAAATCTTGAAAAAAAATATAAAATATTATGTTTTTTGTTTTTTACTGATATTTTTCAATGTTTATGGAATCCTTGTTCTTTAAAGAGCTGTAAAAGCATAAACATCAGCAACTGATAATTAGCATTCAGTGAGTTTACCCAGTGTGTGTGTGTGTGTGTGTGTGTGTGTGTGTGTGTGTGTTTTCCTTGAAGAAACTGCTTTATTTGGATTTGAATTAAACAGGATGCCTCATTAATCACGCTCCGGCACCAACAGCTTTATTCAAACTGTAATATTTATTTGTGTAATAATTACAAACGGCGATCTCGCTGACACTGAAACTGACGCTCTGCTGATTCGTGAGCCATTTCCCTCCTTTTTTAACGCGGCATAAACACCCCAGGCCGCGTTTATCGTGGCTAAAAGAGGGCCGGCGACGCGACAGACTGAATAAAGGTCTTCTTGTGCATGAAGCTAACAGCGCAGTTAGCATCTGTAATGAGTTTGAATCACAATTTCAGACATATAAATTCTCCATGTAAGAGCAGCAGCATTATTTACATTCTGATTAAAGTCTGTTTGTCACTTTAATGTACATTTCTGCCAAATTAGCGTTGTGAAACGGTTAGCATTTTATATACAGAGTGTTTAAATGTAGTTGATTAACCATCAAAGAAGAAAATTAGCTTATGATATAAATTAAAGGCAGAGAAAAAGTAAACATACAAACCTGTAGCACAGACATTTCAACTTTTTATACCAATACAAGTATCTGTGTGTGTGTGTGTGTGTGTGTGTGTGTGTGTGTACCTGTATACCTGTTTACCTGTGTGTGTGTACCTGTGTGTGTTTACTGTTGTGTGTACCTGTGTACTTGTGTACCTGTGTGAAGTACTTGTATGTGTGTACCTGTGTGTGTACCTGTATATCTGTGTGTGTATCTGTGTGTGTACCTGTATATCTGTGTGTGTATCTGTGTGTGTGTACCTGTATATCTGTGTGTGTATCTGTGTGTGTACCTGTATCTCTGTGTGTGTACCTGTATATCTGTGTGTGTACCTGTATATCTGTGTGTGTACCTGTATATCTGTGTGTGTATCTGTGTGTGTGTACCTGTATCTCTGTGTGTGTACCTGTGTGTGTACCTGTATCTCTGTGTGTGTACCTGTATCTCTCGCTGTGTACCTGTGCATGTACCTGTATCTCTCTGTGTGTAGCTGTGTGTGTACCTG
>JAQMYM010000019.1:619922-654722 GCA_030014255.1 Parauchenoglanis ngamensis
TGTGTGTACCTGTGCGTGTACCTGTATCTCTGTGTGTGTACCTGTGCGTGTACCTGTATCTCTGTGTGTGTACCTGTATCTCTGTGTGTGTACCTGTATCTCTGTGTGTGTACCTGTGTGTGTACCTGTATCTCTGTGTGTGTACCTGTGCGTGTACCTGTATCTCTGTGTGTGTACCTGTGCGTGTACCTGTATCTCTGTGTGTGTACCTGTGCATGTACCTGTGGATGCTGTAAATGAATAAAAGGGACGTGTGGTTAGAAATGCGTACAGGGATTTGGGATATGGTGCTGTTTAACAATAAGGAAGGTCCAATACATGCGATTTTAGTGCACTCATAACATGTTACTATATAATACAGTGATTATTCAAAACTGCAAGACAAGGAACGTGTGAACTTTCTGATGCAATCAACTTGGCACGACAGTGCGTACTTGTAAAAAAAAAAAGACACAAAGTTCACATAAAGGGATGATAATGTTCCTGTCTCTGACTTTAAAATAAAATGCGAACATTCTCCCGCTAACTTAAACAAAAGGGTTGATTTAACTCGATTCAATTTCCTGATTTCTTAAGACTCAAAGGAGTTGTTATGGATTTAGGAAATGTTCTGGCCAACTTTGTCCTTCCCAAAAGTCCCGACGGACGGACGCTCAGTTTGACCGAACGCACAACGAGGGACTCCTGGATCTTCTTCAGTCCCTTTGTCTCTTTTCTTCCCCCAAGTTCGTCTCTTGGACCCAAACCTCCAGCCGTCCCTCCGCACAGCTCTTTCACTCCAGGATGTCCAGGTAGACCGGCGGGTTCTTGACCAGGGCCACGAGCCGGTTGTAGACTTCCTTGATGATGAGACGTTGTTGTGGTTCTCTCTGCCAGCACCCCTGCATGAGTTGGTGGACCTCTTTAGGACACGTCCGCGGCCGCTCCAGCTCCCGGCCCTGCGTGATGCACTCGATCGCCTGCACACGAGTCAAACCTTCAGTCTAGCTTCAGAGTTTCTGCAAACATCACTAATATACTACATTACAGATGTCCTGGTTACCGTCTCTGGCTGGAACTGCTTCTCTACTCAAACAAAAATTTTCAGTCTGATGTCTGCCAATTTAAACCGCAATTTAATGTGTGATTATTATTTTTTGAATTTATTTACACACACTTTGACATTTATTCCACAAAATCCAAGTAAAGCATCCAGCATTTTTTTAAATCAGGGAAAATAAAATCCAAAATGGTGTCGTATTCACTCTGGTCGCGCCGTCATAATGTAATGGAGCCGAGCGTCCTACCTAGGGCCCTTACATACACACATGGCCGATTCAGTCACAGAAAAGTCATGACATTATTGTTTATGGTAATGTTTGTGCTCGAACTCCTCTGTACGTCGAATACAGGTTAAAGTATTGGCACGCTTGGGTGTGTGACTCAGCCATTAAGTGGACATTTTCTCCTGTTTCAGCTATTTAACATCGAATGAGAGATGTTCTGCTTTACTAAAAAAATTGTTAGGAGGAGTATTTTATTACTCCTGCTCGATAATCCCCAGAGTAACTTCAGGAAGAGGAGTGGTTACAGATAGTCCTGGGTTTGTTAGTAAGAACCACTATAATGGTTCCAACCCAGTTATAAAGAAAGGCAGAAGTTTTTTTTTTTAAGCCTAAACGTTCTTCAGTTTGTCTCACTGGTGAAACCCTTAGAGCTTCTAAGGTTCTACTGTTCTCCGAGAGGGTTCGAAGTTAAACAGCTTCATGAGTGTATACATTTTCCATGTTGTTTCAATACATGTTGAAATTTGTTGTCAACTTTGTCTATTTCCTAGATTCCAACAAAACCTTTTAAAGATAAAAGTAGGTTAATTTTAAGAACCAGTTTCTAACAAGACGCAAAATCATACGCTAATATTATAATACATTTTAATTACATTTAAATCAGTAACAATATATAGTTAGTAATGTTATTGTAATCATTTAATAGGAAATACTATAATAATGTGTCTATATGTAATATATTTTTACTTGCTAAGGTGTCTTTTTTTCAGTGTTGTAAACAGTATTTCACCAGTACACCGCTACAACCATCTTAGCAAGCGAAGATGTCTTGGAAATAGTCCAATTTGTTTAATATTTACTGTTAAAAGATAATTGCTCTTAATTCTGTCCATTTTTTCAAGTTTGAATTTATTTGCATTGGCAGATAATTTAGCTTTGAGTTAGATTAGCAAAGCTATGTCAACAGAAGTAAATCCAGCTTGAAATGAGAAAAAATGCCTTCGAAATAGGTTTAATAATCTTATATTTGGTTTATTGTAGTCTTCTAACAGGAAATACTGAGGTTTGAGATTTAAATGTGAGTTGAGACAAACCCAGGTCTGTGTGTGTGTTTAGGCGAGAGTTCCCCAGGCATCGTTCCTGCATTGATCACTGTCATGGGGTATGAGGATGAGCTTTGTCGCTGCTTAACCCTTCCAGAGCCGGTGAGTTCAGAGCGACTGAATGTCCCACCCACCCTGTAGGCATCATCTCAGACTAATTGAATGGTGTGGTAGTCTTCCATCAGCAGTCCACTACATCATGCCAAAGTGGCCTATCAATCACTAGGATGAATTAACAAAGATTCGCATTGACCCTTCCGAAATTCTGGATGGAAAGTCACGGGCATTCTATCTACGACCCTTCCAATTACAATCCCTATAATTATCCCTGTCCATTACGAGTCGGCGAGGATTAGCTTAACGAGGTTAGGCGACGTCGGCCCAGGGTGAAGATCGGGCCTAATCGGATAAAAATTGAGCAAACGGGAAAAGCGATCTACCCCGATCTTGAAAGAAGAGAGGCTTCTCTCCCGTAATGGTGCAGTTGCGGTCACACGTAGAGTCCACTTCTCAGTCTTTAATCCGAGAGGTCTGGACTGTTCGTAATACCGATAACTCCATCGATTGCGCTGTTACGAGTGCGTAAGAGCGCAGACTGATCACGTTCAAGGGCTTGTGTTTGTCCCTGACATCACTGTTGTTCTTCAACAATTCCATGCAAAGTGTTCCAGCCTAATACGCATCATTTCCTCCAGCACAAGTGTTCACAAACGTCTCTCAATTCCCTCAATCGGAGCGTGTTTACACACATGTACCTCAACGAGCTACCTTGCCTTTGTTATTTCGCGATTATATTCGCGACCATGTGTTATTTTTACTTTTAGTTTTTCCTCTTCCTGGCACTATAGGAAAGCAGCGGAACGGTAGAACGGTGTCATTACAATCACGTTCTGGATCAATTTGACAAGCTGTTTAAGTCCAAACACTAGGTAAGGCTGGCGATTAGTGTTAAAGACTGTAATGACGTACAGATAAAATACTAGCACCCTTCATAAGAACCAGCCAAACATGTGTAGTAGTTTTGGCCTCAATATACTGTTTTGAGAAGCATGTTTTTTTTTCTCTAAACATTAGGCATTAATCACTTCAAAACAAAATTACTCAAAATTATTGGCACCCTGCTATTCATTTTAGTGTCGCCTTCCCTAAAAAGAATAACTCAAGGATGCTTAAAGGTAAATATGGAGGTTTTTCAAACTCTGAGTCCACTAACAAAGCTATTTTGTCATTTATTTAAATTAAATGTATCCAGTTTTTCAGCTTACAATTTACAAATACATTACTGTACTGTAAAACAGAAATGTATGCCAATGGTAAAACACTTCTAACATGAAATAAAGATGTAAACTAATTTGAGAAGTATAACATCACAAAACCATATTAATGAAATTAAAACAGTTGGTAATGGACCCAGATGTTTAGACCCTTCTACGTGTTTCCATGGTGTACCTCGCTGTTGGACAGCTGATACCACGGCTGTTTTCCGTAGGTGAAGATCTCCCACAGAACCACTCCGAAGCTCCAGATGTCACTCTCTGTGGTGAACTTTCTGTACATGATGCTCTCAGGAGGCATCCAACGAATAGGTAACATGGTTCTTCCACCGACCTGAGAAGTAAGGAATGAGAAATCATGAACGATATACATATAAACACCACACCTGGGGACTTTAAGGAAGTCTGAAGTAGAGACATAGCAAACAATTTCACCCAACATTCATCCAATAAACAAACAGCTGATGAACGAGAACTTAAACTGACCCTGTAGTAATCTGTGCTGTAGATGTCTCTGGACATGCCGAAGTCACCGATCTTCACCACGAGACCTTCGCCGACCAGGCAGTTTCTGGTAGCCAGGTCTCTGTGCACAAAGTGAAGTGAGGCCAGGTACACCATCCCGGAGGCGATCTGCGCTGCTATCTGGAGCATCTGCAGAAGAGTCAGCTGACCCAACGGTGGCATCTTTACCTCGTCCAGGATCCGAGCATCAGGACCATGAGCCCTGCGCACAGGAGATGAAGATCAGCAGGTGTGTACAAGTCAAGAAAGGTGCAAATTGGATTTGTTGGAGGTTCTTTTAGACGACTCATAGATCATATTAATGATATCCAATATTATTATTGGTATGTCTTAAATCCAAAGGCTGCATTTGATCAGTGATTGGCCATTCTTGGAAGAACAGGAAATGCTGGCTCAGTGGATAAGGTTTTCAGCTGTAATCAGAAGGCTGTGAGTTCAAATCCCAGCACCACCAAACTGCTTGAGCTGGACACTTTACATTCTCCTGCTCTGTTGTATCCTGTCTCAGATGTGATGCCTGTTTTAAACTTGATGCATAACATTGTTCACACAGTCACCTGACCTGCGTACCTTATGACCATTTGGGGGATTAAAAGCGTTTGATTTTATGTCAGAGCCAACACACCCCAGTCCATCAGGTTTTCAGGTATAAAATGTTAAAGGATTTTGATGTTAACCATCCTGACAAGCTCGGTTTCTTTTGAAAACTTTCCATCATTGTAACAAAAAAACTCTGACCTTAAATTCAAAAGTGCTTCCTAATCTAGAAGATCTAGAAGACTGGAATGGAAGACTTGGAGACTACATGCAAGGTTTTTTTGTACTTGAGACCCAGAGCTAGTTTGTTTACTCGGTTTCATGGTGCTATACTGCCCCCACAATTTATGCTGGTATTGCACCCTTCAGACGCATAGTGTAAATTTCTGAAGATTGCTCAAGCTACGAACCAAATCAGCGCAGGATAGCTTAGGCAGTCATTTTGTGTATGTGTAAGCGTAGTTAAAAGCAAATACACTCCAGGCTTAAGTGGCCTGCGATACACGCATCGGCCAAAGGAGCAGCCAACCGAGCTCCTGCTGGAATCAACATGGCTTCACGCTAAATAAAGGACAGAATGGTGCCCTAATTTAAAAATGAGTATTCTTGCATTATGGTCCTACATTTTAAGGATTGAAGCATACAACACATAATGGCACAGTAAATCTACATCTCAACTGGCTGATTCATGACAATCATGACCACGCATGCAACTTCTGCCATACTTTTCATATATTAAAGTCCTTCATGATGGAGTATCTCCTACCAATCCCCAATCTGGCCTTCCCGAACTTGTTAATGTTATAGAATTGCTGAGCAGACTGAGCTAAGCTCCCCCCTTTCAGCACTATCTCCATTCATCCTACTTTTATTGCCTATCCATGCTGTCACTTGCTGGCCTTTTCCTTGTTCTTCAGAGGTCTCCCAATGCCATTACTATTCGTTTATAAGGCAGGTGGCAGGAGAGCAGCAGCTGTTGCACAGCCTGGAGACTCCATCCATGGACTGTCTACTCAAAATGAGATTTCCACCTCCTCAACAGCATGTGTCCCCCCCACTCCCAATCTGGCCTCAGGACCACCTGGCAGACTAGATCTTTGCGCACTGGACATGTCACTGAGACTCCTCTGTGCTGGACATATGGTCTCTTCATTTCCCACCAGCGTCCAACAGGCTCACACTTTTCATCATGTTTGAGAGATGAATGCAGCTTGGATGGAGTGTACAGAGCTCCTCTATGCGTAGCCATGGTACTTGGTGCTGATGTGGTTAGGGGGCCGGGAACTCGCGCAAATTTGGATGAACCAACTCATGAGGAAGCTTGTGGAGTGATTGCAGAAATGTTGGATGGATGAACCAACTTGTACATGCAGATAAAGTTAAAGATTGATAGTGACTTTTTTTTTTAGGTAGGATTTGCAATTTGACAAAATTGCACCATTACCGTTATTCCTTTGTGATTGTGACAGGTACAAATATATTTTAATAGACCATCCTAAAAAGTTCTTTTGACATGCTCCTTGATGGAGGCTTTGTCTCCTTTAACTAACCACTTACTGTACTTCAGATCTATTAGAGTACTCGCTAATGGTTTTATATTCTATAAGGCTGGCAGCTATTCAGTTTTTTTTTACGCAGAAGGTCTGTGAAATTGGCCAAAGAATATTGTTCACTGTCTGTCAAGCTCAACCACAGGGAAAAGTAATAGGACCAGCTTTAATGCTTAAGCCATATGACCTTAAAAAGACCAACGCATTAGAAGAAACCACATCATTTTGTGAGGATTATAGAGATTTACACTAGCTACGTTTAGATTCTTAGCATGGTCAGTGTGGTTGTTGAGGTGAAGCAGAGAGATCTGACGTTCACAGATCATATCGTGGCCACTTAAGATCACATTTTGATACAAAATCTCCAGCTGCCGACCTGAGGAAGCGGTTGAGATCGCCGTGCCGCATGTACTCGAACACCATGGCGAGAGGTTCTCCGTCCGTGCACACGCCGTAGAAGCGGACGATGTGCTCATGCTGGAGCACGGTCAGGAGCTCGGCCTCACGCTGGAAGTCCTGTCGAGTCGACTCGTTGGCGTCTTTCAGCGTCTAAATGAGGAAAACGGTGGAGAATCTGCTTTGTCGATGATGTCACGAATATCTGACCAACTGCTGCCGGATTATCAGTATGTACATACAGTTGAAAGCAAAAGTTTGCATACCCTTCCTAAATGAATCAACAACAAGACATTAAAATGAGATGGTTTGAGTAATCCAAGTAGCAACAGAAGTCCAAAAGTGTATAATAAGATATTAATAAATAATGAAACCATTAGGAAATGTTTTTTTTTTTTTTTTTTTTTTTTAGATTTCTCTCGCAGTTATTTTTGTCCAAATCTTGGCTCATGCCTTTGTGTATTCCTCCACTTCTAAATGATCATCTTCACTTTTCTTTGATATCTTTTTATATCCTCTTTCGTAAAATGACAATATTTTCTGTATTAGACGTCATTTGATCCCATTCGCTATTAACTCCAGTGCTCACAGTAATTTCTCCTGATTAACCAACACTGGCTGTTTCAGTGACACAGTGTGAAAGGGGATGCAAACTTTGGAGCTTGTTTATAAAGAGAACTACTGACTGAGACTCAGCTGCTGTAATGTTTTAGCATTATTTCAACAGCAAAACTCCATTAAAGCATGATATGAAGTCACAGAGTAAAACAAGGGGGGACACAAACTTTTGCACTCAACTGTACCATCCCTGCCCTGTTTGTGAAGTCCTGCATGACTGTATTACTACACCAATTTCACATATAATACATTATATAATATTTAGTTGAGTGCAAAAGTTTGTGCACCCTGGGGGTGTGAAAGATGCAGAAGAAACTTTATTTATAGCTGTATATTTATACATATATATTTTCCTCCATTCTGAAACACATTTGAAGGTTGGGGTTCGAGGGGTGTGTTAACTTTTGCTCCCGGTTGTATGATGCATGGATGCGTATTTGCTTCTCTTTGTGTGTTATCTGGAAAATGCTTTTTAAATGGCCTCTGTACTGAGTCGCTGTACCTTTATGGCCACCAGCATCTTGTCAGTGTCCGGACAGAGGTTAGCACACTCGGCTAAATAAACCTTCCCGAAAGCTCCTTCTCCCAGCTCCCACTTCAGCATGATGTCCTGCCTCTTAATGTGCTGCACACCTGCAATGATTCATTCCTCATATTACTTTTTTTTTTAGAAGCAGGATAACAGATACATGTCATCGATCAATAATCAGCTTACACATGTCCTTGTCTTTGATGATGCCGCAGAAGTACTGTGGGTTCTCCACGAAGCTGGAGAGCCCGGAGTCCAGCATGCCTTCATCCGAGGAAGGAGGACTCGCACCAAAGTTCATAAAGCGAAGCGAGACGGCCAGGTTGTCTTCCTTCCCAAGAACAGACGAGCCTGTTAACAGAAAAAAGAGAAAAGCCTTTTCACCCGAATACACCTGATATCCAAATCATTTTTTCTACAAGCAGCACTGATTCTATAACTATTCTAGAAATTCTTGCAGGTTTAGCCAATTTACAAGATTAGTTTAATATTTTAGACTCCCATACATCAAGAAATAATGTTCACTTCCTTTCACTACTTACAATTCAAAAATAAATAAATAAATATTTTATAATATCGAGGATCTCTTATATTTCTCGGTTATTGGGAATGTAATACGAGCTATATTTATGATGAAATTCTCAAACAGCAGCTCAAATCGCGTTTTCACATCAACTTATTATTCTCTCAAAATCACCTGAACTTAAGCAATGTAATATAAACATAAAACAAGTTTAACATTCATGCCACATTCGTGCACGTGCAAGTTTAAACACTTTGCAGAATTTAACGAAGTTCAGCCGAAGAAGAAAATGCGAAACGCCGTTTATTCAAAAATTAGTAGGCGGAAATCGTAAGTTTGGTGGAAAATTCACAAAACAATGTTGTTCCGAAGGTAAAAAAAACACTAACACGCTGATACCGGCAAAAAATGTTGGATGAAATCAGATATCGGAGAAAAAAGGATGAATTTGATCCGATCCTGTAACAAATAGAGAGGTTTGGAATTTAATTTGGAAATTGTTACATACAAAACGACTTGACTGTGATTATTGTTAGGTTACGATTTATACTTTCATATTATTTTAATTACATTTGCAGTAACAAATTTACTGAGTGATTTTGGTGTACACATTGCATTTTGTTTTTTTTAGGTGCTTCAGATAAAAAAAAAAAATCATTTTATCTTCAAATTTTACATAAAGAAATATCGGCTGGATTTCGATATCAGCCGATACTCGAGATTTCAGTATCGCTATAGACATGAGAAGAGAAGCAGTGATATCGTGTCATGTCCAATAAAAAGTTAAATGATTCGTACTCAGTCGAAAAATGCCTTGTAACACACTTTATACGTGTAAAATGCTTTATCGATGCATCACAACATGTTCCGAATGTCACGAATTCAAACATTAGCCTTAAGAAATTTTAAAATGGATAGTTTGTATTGGACAAGAATAGAAAAGGTCTACAAAATGTCCTGCTCAAGCCGTGAACCCAGGAGTGAGCGCATGTACGCTGGAGCTACACAGCTGGAGGAACATGATGGAGCCTCGAGGCTGAGGTCTGAGATCCGAGGCAGTCGGGTTCACTTAGCCACTTTGGTGACTCAGAAGCCTCGGCTGCATCACTCTTCTTTAATGGCTCGTGTTCGTCTGTCTCTCCGCGTGCTCTTTACTTTTGCACACTGTAATTAAGACTTGGCAGCACTTCTCCAGGCTGTTAGACTGACCGTGAGCAAACGTACAGCTCTAGTGGAGACCGTATATCCTCATGCTGCCGCCGCCGCCGCCGCCACTGGTACATTATTACAAAGCGCTGGTGTGTCCAGCAGAAGAGCTCGAGTCACAGAACAGTAGAAGGACGAGGTGTTTCAGCCGTGCACTGTTACTGGGGTTGTGTGTCTCTGACTGATTTCTACATGCTGTTGTTGTATCACGTTCTGGATTGTTGATTCATTTTCTCATTTTGACTGTGGTGCGGCTGCATGTCACAAGTTACCATTAATGGTCTCGTTATCTTTTCTGTAATAACAGCTGAAACATAAGCACGTGCAATTTAACGTTATTTAACCTATTTAACGTTAATGGAAGGAGCCTCCGGTTTCAGCGCTTTGCGTCTTCAGGCAAGAAGAGTTTACGCTTTTTGAAGTTTCTCTGTAACAAAAGCTGAGTTTTTTAACATAAAGACAGAGCACAATGAGAGGTTCCTAGCTGCTATAACAGGAAAGTACAAAATTCTCACGTGTTCCAGAGCTTTAAATACAACTATAAACGGATAAAAAGTTCAACATGTCTTCAAATACAAAATCATAGTGGTTGGAAAATTTGCTGTGGTGTGTGAGGAATAAAACACATCAGGACCTGCTGTTATGGGAAAATAATCAACGTGGTAACAGTACGTCTGCTTAATCGCACCGTACTGCTGTTGCTTATTTTCCTATAGCAGCACAACACAGAGGTGGTATACTGTATGTATACGCCATTTATTCACCAATACTGATTAAAATTTATCAAAGTACAATGGATCTAAACGTCACTCCAGACTTACGATGGATTCCAAACTTGGATTGCTGCCCGCACTTATTGATCACCAACACCATGATGAGCAGGAAGGTGCAAACGAACACAGCGAGACCCACAGCGACCGACACCTGCAAACACAAACACACAACATGAGTTCTAGCATGGAGGAGGAAGTCGTTACCCGTCTGCTAGAACCCGTATCCGTCACGTTCTTACCCCGAGCAGCCGGCTTTCCAGCTTCTCCGTCACGTCTTCCTCCTTCGACTGGTTAGTAGGTGCTGCTGAAATAAACGTTACTGAGTGCGAAAGTGGATTTTATTCACTATAGTCAGTCAACTTTATAATCTAACACAAAAGATTCAAATATAATGGATTGGAATCAGGAATGAGGTTTTAGAGGACTTACATGGGTCACTGGTTAGCACTGGCATGAGAGAAGAAAACACAGAAATGATCATTCTTTGTGCTTTTCATATAATTACGCCATAATTCAAGAGATCTGACAGGTTTAAAATGTCATTTTCATATTCCCAGGCGCCGTTCTCAAGGATTAGTGCTTTAGCTGATTAGGTCTGCATTGATTACTGTAATTTCTGTTCGTTACGAAAACAAAAAGGTTACTGTTTCCCTTTACAAACACGCTCACGAATGCAGTCCAACATAAGAAAGGTCCACTTTTCTACAGCAGGGGCTGAAGCTTGAACATTGCTAAAAACAAATAAGAAACTATGTAAAAAGACTTGTTGAATTCTAAATCATGTAATATGTTTTTAAAACTCAGGAAAACATTCTCAATAATCTCAGTTATTTATGTAACAGCACCCAAATCGGGCAAAACCCAATGTTACCATAACAACAACTCTGATTTTATTACAATAATGTGATTTTTTTTTTTTTACTAATATTAGCTATGTTTAGCTAGCTGGCTGATTTAGCGCCTGGGCTTTGTGGCTAAAAGTTAACGTCATCATCCTCAACTATAATTATAAGATTGAGTTTATTTAATATGAGACCATGAATCACTAACCACCAAGCATCAACCACCAATAATGGATTTACCAAATTCTTTACATTTAAGTCTTTGCATGTAAAAATGGGAATGTTTTGAGAAATTGAGACCGATTCATAAGGTTAGATTATATAGATTATATATAAGCCGCCCAAGAAAAGGCTTTAGCACATTTATCTCCTATAACAAGCTTCTCATGTTCTCACCAAGGATTATGCCTTCAGGGTCGAAGGGGTCAAATGGGTTGTCCATGAACTTGCCGCTGGCCGTGGCCTCGTCTCGGCCCAGCGTGTTTTCCACGATCAGCGTGTAGTAGCCGTTGTTGAGGTGAGTGGGTTTGTTGAGGAAGAGGCAGCCGTGTTGGACGGAGCCGTCGTCCGAGTCCGGGATGAGCTGCATGTAGGTGTACCGGGTCTCCACCAGCGGCGTGCTGTTATACAGCCACCTGATGCTCGGCGCTGGATTGCCGTCTACGGCGAAGGGGAAACACCAGTGATGCTGCTGCTCCGGCGGCTTCAGGAACAGGATCCTCACCGGGACTGGAGGAGAGACGGAGACGCAGCGCTTTCCTTTAACATGTGCTAATACAACTGTTATAGGCAAGTAATAATTCGCTTAATGAATAAGCAATGAGTAATTAATGGGTAATTCATGAGTAATGAATGGGTAATGAATGGGCAATTAATGGGTAATTAATGGGTATCTAATGGGTAATTAATGGATAATTAATGGGTAATTTATTAGTAATTAATGGGTAATTAATGGGTACTTTATTAGTAATTAATATATAATTAATTGGTAATTTATTAGTAATTAATGGGTAATTAATGGGTACTTTATTAGTAATTAATGGATAATTAATGGGTAAATAATGGGCAATTTATTAGTAATTAATGGGTAATTAATGGGAAATTGTTGTATAAGCTTTAAAATACATGTTCTGTTTTATTTATAGTAAGATATTAAAACACCAAAGAAAACCAAAAGTTTACTAATTGAAGCTTAATGATCAATATATGCATAAGTACTGCATTTTGAACATTGTATCAATAATAAAGTATGTTTACTGTTTAACAACTATGTTATTAAAACAATTAATCGTTTACTAATTAATACTTAATGATCAATTAAAGACAAATTACAACATAAGCATAATAAACCAATTATAAGTAATTAATAAACAAAAACTCCTATAGAATTCATTTTACATGTTTCAACGATAATAAAATATATGGTTAAACAATCTCAGGTAAAAAAAAAAACTATTTTAATCAAAGAATAGATATTTCGCCACCTATCCCTAATGTTCAATTAACGATCATTTAACGAACCGTTATTGTGTGATGTTTAAAATATGTTTTTCTACCTTGCATTAATAATAAGGTATAAAACTTTTATAATAAAGCATTCATTTAATCAACACTAAATCATAAAACTATTAAAACAGCAAAACTTAGATCTTTGGAAGGAAGTGGAATTGAGAAGTCCTGCATATCTGTACAATATTCATTTAATTCTTTAATTAATGCTAATTCTGGCACAGTGCTGTTGAATTCTGGATTCTGATTGGTCAGAAGGTGTCCTAATATGTTAACAAGTAATCCAAATTCATGTTAATATATTAGAAAGACTCACGAGCAATTTTAATAAGTGAACTAGATGTTATAAAATTATTATTGTTATCTTTTAAACCACGCAGAAATGTTGAATCACTGACAGTCTTATCACAGCCGTCACTCGGGTCAGTAAAATCCATGTAGTTTTTCAATATAACCACAATTTTCAGCTAATTCTGTAATAACCAAACATAAAGAGGCTAATTCGGGAACGTTAGCATCCCCCCGCTTTCTCAGAAGCTGTGTCATAATTTCCCCATGAATCAATACCCTCCACTTCACTCTAAACCTGCTGACCTGTCATGAATAATAAATCCCAGCCTGTTTTTAGGGAAACTAACCGCAAGAAGCACCTGGACGCTGAGCAGATGTAAGATGCCGGAAATGTTTCTTGTATCAGCAAGGAACCTGCTGATGCACGCGGCCTGCTCGCTCGTCTGTAACATCTCTCTGCTCTTAACCTGTGACCCTGCTGACCTAAAAGTGCTTTGCGAGGAAGAAACACAGCCATTTGTGTCATACAGCAGAAGATCACTCCTGATTCCTCGGTCCTCGTATGAACTCGGGTAAGCACAGTGCTAAAGGACATGAATATCAGCGCTCATCAGTCCCTGGTTAAGGTGGAACCGGTTCATCTGGTGCTGCTGAAAGGAGCTGTATGACTCTGCTGGGCAGTACGAGACGACTCCGACTTGGGTTTTAGGGAGCAATTAAGCTGAGGCTGTTAATGAGACTCTTCTGATGGATTAGCAGCTAGCATGCTTACTGCCTGCCAATCAGTCCTCACAATTATGTTTCCGGACTATGAGGGGGCTGGGTGAGAGAAGGCCATTAGCAGAGAACAAATAAGATCTGACGACAGTTATCATCCCATTTCCCTGACAGTCATTATCACTCCCATGACGCTCATACAGCTGTCTGAAGTCAAGCACTTTTGTTTGTCCTTCTTTCCAAACAGGAGGCGATAACGATCCGTTTCACTGTAAACATTATTAAGTTATTATTAACGCTTAACTCTGTTCATTGCTTCGATAAGGATGTACGTCATGCATCCTGTTTGTATTCACATATTCACAAGTTGTGATTAAATCCTCTGCTATTGGTTTCACACGCTCGTGTTCGGCAGAGGATCATGACCAGAAGTTATGCAGGACAACATTAATATCGATATAACCTCAAACAAAATGACGTCTGGAGGCTATTACACTTATGCTTTAGCCAGAGAAAAAAGTCATCCAGAGTGCAAAATGTACATCTCAGAAGCCACACAAAACCTTAAACAGGTTGGGTATTGAAAAACGAGACACTTCTTTTTCTCAGTCTTTACGTGGGAAACAAAGTCACTGTGGTGCGCACTTTATCCTTTATCCTTTCTCGAAATCCTCCTTTCCCTGTCCATCCAATATATCTTAATTCTGATGATTTGCAATAATAATGCTATGTAGCTAAACATCTATAAGGGTGAGCACATCAATGCAACGTTGGCTTGTGTCTTTCAAGCAGCAACTTTTTATAAATTGTTGGTCACCCGACAAAATGGAAGGCACGTCGTATGGAGTTGTGAACGAGACTTGAGGAAGATTAACACTTGTTAAAAGGCTGATGTATACAGTATGATGTGGATCTGCAAGGCTAAAGTCAAAAACTAGAGCACTGTGACCTTCCCAAGAGGTAAATTTAATGTGCAGTACCTAGCAAATAAACTTGATTCAGTTGTTCATGCTATGCAGATTTCAGGGATTTGATACAGTAATGGACTTACACTCAATGTTCAGCTGTACCATGGCCTCTCCCGGGCCCGCATCGTTCTCTGCCTCGCAGGTCAGATTGTGCAGGTTGTCCACATATGACACATTTAACAGGTGAAGCACCAGCTCTAAAGTGGAGCCCCAGATGCCACGCTACACACACACACACACACACACGTGCACACACACACTTATAATGGCAGTTAACAGACATCAAAATCATGAATATACACTGATTATGGACTCTAAATTCATAATCACGGTAACATGACCAGCTACTTTTTTGTCTTATAAACCCCAAGAGAGGGAAAAAAAGAGAATGGCGAGGGGAACCATTACCTTCCCTGTTTCATGAACGTTCCCCAACATTACATGTAACTATAAATAGATTCTTTTTATCCAACAGCAATTTGGCAATGAATATTTTTTATTTATTAAAAAAGTGGCGAAAGCCATTGATGACTGTAAACCTTCACCATGACATTACACCGTACCTGCAGAATAAAACTGGAATTAAGGTGCTCCGTCCTCCATCTAATACTAGGCAGTGGAACGCCGGTGACCTGGCACTCAAACGTCAGGTTTCCACCTTCCTTAATGGTGAGTACTGGAGGGCTGATGGACACCTCGGGAACACCTGAGCAACAGGGGACTGGTGTTGGAGACATCATAAATCAAGACATAAATCCTAGTTTTCCTCCTAACATGTGCACTTACTGCAGTTCTCCATCACGAAGCTGTCGAGCAGAATGCTGCTGCCGTTGTACAAGCAGCTCTGCTGGCTGTCGATGTCGGCTCGCTTCGTCTTTTGCCACTGCTGTAGCCAGTACAGTTCACACGAGCAAACAAGAGGGTTATCCCTCAGAACCCTGAGGACGTGAAGAGTGATTTATTCTTGCTTTAACTGGGTAAAAAGGCAGATCCGAGAGCATTTCATCTTCTCCATTCACTGGTAGATGTTTGCTGAGTCTCCAAAATGACTTGTAGCAAACTTCAGTAGCATTTAGCTTTTTGTTTGTTTGTTTTGAGTAAATAACAAAGCCATTAAAGGAAATCTGAAGACTGTGTTTTAGACATAAAACAAATGGTCAAATCTCTCCTTCCAAAAAGCTTCTAAAGTTTTCTAGAAGACTCTCAAATACCTAAAGAACCATTGAAAAACTCTCGGAAAAGGTTTAGGATCGCACTCACAGGTTCAGCAGAGGAAGCGAGTGGAAGACCCTCCAGCCGATTTGCATGAGCGAGTTTGAGGCCAGGTTCCTGTTTGACATCAATCGGAGAAAAAGAACGAGGCACCAGAGTAAATATTTGAGCTATCAAAGCATTAAATGTTCTCTTCAGAGTTGCAATTTCATTCTTAAACTTCATTCTTTGTTTTAAAATACACCCCGTGTCTCGAATCACGCTACAAAGATTCGACAACTTTACTGCATCTTGTAGTTTTAGCTCCGCCCCTTGAGCTGTTGAATTACACCCACAGTTCAGTCAAGTTGTGATTGTAAGGCTGGGTGACAAAATGGAGCAGAAAAGATTGTATTTTATCAGCTTTCATTTTATGATGAACTTAATTGCTGTGCAGAAGGAAACTGACTAATTCTAATCTTAGACAGTGTTACGGTTATTGTGATTCACCAGACATGATGGAAATCCAAGATATGACGTAAGACAGCGGTACATCACAGTTCTAATTAAATACAGAGGTGAGTAATTGATATCAGGCGTTTCTCAGTAGCATGGTCATGCATCCTGGTTAAACAGTGTGACTTGGCAAGTACAGAGAAGCCAAAACCCCCTACAACTGCATATACTAACAACTCCCCACGTTCACTACTGCACCACTAATTAGCTTTATGACATTATGAAAAGCATGCAGTGTCAGGGTATCTGCAGAAAAATTGCTGTTCACTGCTGTAACACTCTTCCCAGTGCTAGCTAGTAACAACTAACTACTCTAGCTAGCTGTCCTGATTAGAATGATTAATATCGTTGTCAATAATGTAGATGAAATAAAGATTGGCGTACAGAGGTTTGTTTGCTGTAGCTTTAGTGGCTACTTTCCCGAGTGGCCCAACAGAAAAGCGTTAACCTTCTCAGAAAATCTGAGTTCGTGAGTTTGAATCATGACTATGCAAAGAGAGGAAAAATTGGCCGTGCTCTCAAGGTGGGAGGGGCATGCTCTTGCTCCCCTGCCAATCACAATGATGCTAGCCAATCATGGGGCTCTGTGAGCTCATGTATGCAGAAGAGGGGGGATAGCGCTTTCCTCTGAGTGTATTACACCACCCTGTGATCCGCAGTTTGAAACGACGTGCTTGGTTTGACAAAGTTGGCTAGATGGTGGGAATTGGTCAAGACCAAATTACGAAAATAAGGAAGATCAAAAGTCAAGACATTGTTATATTAGTTCAGTGTTCGGTCACTAGCACGGCTCCTTTATCACCAGCACTTTGTGCTCTATGTTTGTTTTTCTCACTTCCCCTATAAGTGTGCTTCGTAAAAAAAGGTTTTTAACATTTTTCAACTTTGACAGCTCCACTGTAACCATTTACTTCCCTTTTTGTTGACAAAGGAACAAGTGTAAAAGCAGCCTTGTATTTGCGCTTGCTGCTAATTATGACTTTAAAAATGGCCTTTCCCTTTTGATTTGCTTCACAGAGGATGCCAGAGGCTTGTCAGATGAAAACAAAGACCAAAGTGACAGCAAGTGGTGGCTCTCGGGATGCAGGACACTTAAGGGATACAGATTCTCTGTGGCAGGACTAATGGGGGCCAGCAGGGGTTCAAATATTTGTTTTCCCCATCCTCAAAAGTTCATGTCAGATGGGTGAGCCATCAGGGCCTATCTATTACCAGCTCGATTCCTCTGCATTGCCATGGGGAGGGGCAGGAGGGGGGCGGGGATAGCAGCTGCCACCTAGTCCAGGAGGAAAGCGCATTTGTCATTGGTTCGAGACGTGATTATTAACACAGCAAGAATTCCGGTAGCTCGGATGAATAAAACAGCGCACATATTCCTGCACTGTTAGTCAGCTGTATATTGTATTCTCAAGCTCTTTAGCCTTGAGCACCCCGTATCTCTCCCTCACTCTCACTCTCTCCTCACTCTGTCTCGCCTCTGATCTTAGAGACACATCTGCTCCCACTACACATCGCTCTGTGAAATATTGATTGAGTCATAATGGACCCTTAGTGGAGTGTATTTATTATGCATCAGCTGTCAATAAGACGCCAAAGTGAGCGAGTAAAAGGTGACTGCTGGATGTCAGATCAGATTTCGTCCCCCTCCTCCTCATCCCTACACTCGCCACCAGCTCCCCAAATCCCACGCCAGCGCCTCCTCCTTGACCGCTATCGCCCCCATCTACAACACCAAGCATGTCGCACAGGCAGCGACGGAAAGACTACAAGATGGTGGTGATAAGGGTCACGGATGACACGAAGCTGCCTCTGATTACACGTGTAACGGCAGACTGACCCCTGAACTGTAAAATTAAATGTAAATTCTGATTCTTTAACATGCGCTCATTCTAATAGGTTATCATTTTTATAGTAGCAGCTCTCGCACTGGGGTTTGTACGGTGGACGCTGCATGAAAACGGATTCTAAAACGCCTGTAATCTTTGGTATGTTAATGTTTTCTGTAAGGAGATGTTTATTTAAGGAAGGAGTCTCCAGTGTCAGCACTTTGCAACAAACACGTACAGGTAAAGATGGAAAGGAGTGTTATTAACCTCAAGAGAGAAAAAAAACAGAGGCTGGGGAGGGAAGACTGTTTATCGCTGCTATAATGTCAGTTGGTTTCATAAGTTAGTTTCACCAGAACTTGTTTTGTGGATGTTTGAGTAGCTATAAATGGATAAAAGTATGACGTTTAATTAATAGGAAATTGCAATTGCTGAAAATGAGCTATGGTATAAGAAGAAATAAAACACCACAGGATTTGCTGTTATAGGAAAATGAACTCAGGGTAGCAACTGTCCTTGATTATTGTCCTCTAACAGCTCATCCCAAAGTGTCATGTTAATATTTTAATATATATGACTTTGATTTCTATTGTTGTTTTACATTATTTGACTGAATGATGTTGAAAGTGAGAAATAATCCCCAATAAAGATTTTTAAAAAGGTGTTATAATTTACAGAGTGTTACAACATAAAAAGCTAGCTCGATAAATCCATGAGTGGTTTAATCCTTGTTGGTGTGAACTTGATTTAAGAATTCTTCTAAACCCCTTCCCCTTCAGTCATTATTCCTCATTTTCCCTACACGTGCGGTGTGGATTCTTTTATATCTCGAGTTATAGTTATGGCTCCTACACGAGCAGTTCTGATAACGCCTTTGTGGTTTTGTCACCTGATCCGACAATCATCAGTTCTGTCAAAAGGCAGCGGCTAGCGGTGACTGACACTTACAAACAAGGACACAACAGGAGATTGCAGAGGGAAAAAAAATAAAATAGACTTACACATATTGCAGCTTGAAGTTGTATTGGAAGGATTTATTGGAGATGAGGAACAAGCCGCAGTCTGTAACTGTGCTGGAAGGAAAAACGCACACACACACACACACACACACACACACACACAAACACACACAAAGTGAAGGGTGGTCCGACAGCCAGTCGACTGATCATATCTTTAGACAAAGACATACATCATGGCTGATTAGTTCTAATCTCATAAGTCAGGCTAATCGTTTCAGGACCCAATGAACCAAACAACCAGAAAACAGTTTTAGTCACATTTGGAGTCTTGCCATTTTCTCAAGAATTTCTCAAGATTTTGTCATTTTTCGTCATTTTCTCCTTTATTTTAAATTCTGATCATAATGTCCTTCTAAAGCCCAGACAATAAAAGACGTGTTTTCATGCTAAAGTGTGCAAATCTTGCACGATCCTTTAAATACTCACAGGTTCTTCAGCTCTCTGTAGTTAATGAAGTCCAAATCTGTGACCTGCTCCAGGTTCGGCTGGTTCTCGATGTAGCTGTACAAGTTGATACATGATGAAAAGATGGTATGAAAAGATCATCTGTTATTTTTTCTTTTCTTACACCACAGCGCTGCTGAATTCCGGATTCTGATTGGTCGGGAGGTATTTTCTAGCAGCAGCTCTATCGTAACAAGTCATTCAGAGACTCGAATGATTAAAATGTGTATAAATCTTTCCATCACAAACGTAGGAGACATAAGAGACGTTTATTCAACAATTAGGGAAGGAGTCTCCAGTGTCAGCTGTAACTTAAAATTTTCCGACGCAGAAGGAGAGGTTTACGGTCTGCAGATGCTCGGTAACATGACGAGTGAACGTCTTTTTCGTGTTAACTTATTAGCGATCGCTTCTTCCGTGCCTGGATCAAACTGTTAAATGTAACTATAAATGGACAAAAAGTAAAGCTGTAACTTTTGACAGTTTCTGAATGACATGGCAAGATGCCTTCTTTTTGTCTTATTAACTATAAAACAGAAAAAAGCGAGGCTGGTGAGGGAACGACTGTTTATAGCTGCTATAACATAAGTGAGAACAGGAACTAACTTACGACAAAAAAAAGTGTACCATGGTTCTCTAATAAAGAAAAAATTGTAATCTTTGGCAAAACTCTGTGTGATGTACTGTTATAGGAAAATTACCAACTTCAGGGTGTTAAGAGTAACTTTATTACGCCATCCCATTGTTGATTGTTTTCCTATAATGTCTCGTCACATCTAAACAGAGAGCGGCTGCAGGTCAGAATGGTGTCGTTACCTTAAAGTTTGGTTAAATTGCTTCTCAGAGACTTCTAGAACTATTAATAGGTAACTAATGACTTTTGCTTAACTGTGTATCTGGGAACAGTTTTGAATCCAAATTTTAGCTCTGCTTCTTTTTTTCCTGCTATGTAAAGGTTAGAGGATAGTGTGTCACTCAATACATTTTAGAGTACACTCTAAACTGATAGTCGAACCAGACTAGAGTATGTACAACCACAAAACTAATTTCAAAAAATAAATCTAGTCTACAGCAGTGCAAATGGCAGGAAAACAGTCAGGGTATTGAATGATGTCCCGGTGCACGCTCGGGTGTCCTATCGTATTTTCAATTAAGGGAATCTTTTATGCATCTTTCCAGACGCCTGTTTGCAACTTTATTCGAAATGATTTGCACAGATATAACTTTAGAAATGAGGAATAAGACTAATATGGCCTGGATAACCGTTATAATAAATATCAGGCTCAACTTGTAATTTCTTGTGAAGAAAAAAATGAGGTGATTCTATTAGATGATGTTGTGAAATTATTCTTCTTTAAATTCATAAACACAACAATAATAATCCTAAAAGTGTTTCTGTCTCAGTCCACTACGATACACCACGGTCCAGAGCACCAGCACATATTTATTTGTGTCTGATTGAGCCATAGGGCTCGTAACGTAATTACAGGGGAGGTGGGACGAGGATCTCGAACCACCCTCGCTTATTTGATTGAGCCAAGTGGGTAATATTTCATCTATTGTTCTCAGCATTTGTCGGCAATTCGCAGAATTGAATTTATAACATGATGCATGATGAATTTCTGCTGCTGCTTCGGAGGTAATGGCTCCTTGTTGATGGTAGTGAGGTAATGTTTCTCTTCTGCAAAAGTTATGTCCCTGCATTTTACTAATATAGGAAATGGTTTTTGTTTCGTGAGTACAAGTGTTCCATATATAAACATGTCACAAAAGAGTGAACAGCTGGAGGAAATACTGTATTGTTGATTGTGGAAAACCTGAGTAGTTATCTGTAGTAGTCCAAAAAAAAAATAAAAAATTCAGAGAAATCATAAAGAGAGTGTTTGGAGAACAGGAAATAGTTAGCTCTTTGATTGGCTCTGTGTGCTAGATATGATAGAACTCCTTTACACCTTCTTGACACTGTAGTTACATTATTGTATTCAATTATATGTGTTGCATTATTGAAGTCTGAGGATGTCGCCAAAGTTCTCTTATCCGTGTTTAAATTGGCAGCTTGTTATTTGAGAGAATCAGTCCAGAGTGACACTTAGACACAAACAGCGAGAACAGCAACGCCAAGGCTCTTAATGACTGAGACAGGAAATGCACTGAATTTACACTCCTTAAAGTATTCCAGTAAAAGTTTTTTTCCCTGTTAAGGAAGCAATCTCTCTGGGATGTTTACACAAACCTCAGTGCAATGACACCAAGAACCAGAGGATGCATCACAGATCCAAATCATGCAAGAAACACTTCAAATCCAATCTAAGCATTTGTAAGGGCATATTTGCGAGGTAGTTCTACAAGAATGCAGTTATCTGTGCACAAGGTTAGCAAACACAAACTAGCACTAGAGAGCTAAGGTTAAGGTTAGTCATGTCTCTCAGACTGGTTCTGTTTTCTTCCAGTTTCTAATGAATTGGAACTCTGGGTAACTAACTTTCTCAGCTGCATGCAACTGTTCATGAAAGACTCATGCATGCAATATAATAATGATCATAAAGGCCCACGGGTTAATGAGCGGATCTGTAACAACTTTACAATTCAAGGAAAACGAATGCCTAGGATGCAGTGGTGCACTTGAAAATGGAAATGCATGCACCTTGATTGGACACGTCTTTATATTTTCACCATGCAATTCTTACACGAAAAGAAGGAAACACGTTGAGCCATGTGCCACAAACATACCAAGAACCCTAGACCTGACAATAACATACTTTATCTCCCAAACCTGACTCACATTTCCGTGACGTTCTCACTCTCCTGCTGTGCCAGCACCGGGATGCTGGTGATGCCGTCCGCTTCCAAGCACTGGAGCATGGCGAAGGAACAGCGACAGGCCCCGGGGCAGCCGGCCCAAGCTCCCGCTGCCAGGCTGAACATCAGGGACAGAGCCAAGACCACCTGGCACACGGCCCTGCCAGCCATGGTGAGCGTAACCTGCCCTCGGCTCTCTTCACCAGCGATCTGGACAACGGGATCTCTTCGTTGAGAGGTAGTTATCGAGCCACTGGAGCAGCAGTGAGGCAAGGGCCTAGGGGAACAGTGGGCTGCTGCCTCCTCTCCTTTTCCTCGCCTCTCGTCTCTCCTCTTCTCCCCTCGCTGCTTCAGAGTCAGAGATGGAGAGAGGGATTGCAGGGGAGGGGCAAGGCAGTCCATTAGCTGGCTGGGTGTGAAAGGGGAGAGGGGAGAGAAGAGGTGGTGGGGTGGGGGGAAACAGAGAGACAGAATGCTGTGGTCATCAGACACCTCCTGGACATGTGTGGAAGCTGGCCAGAAGAACGACGGGTGCTGCAGGTGCATGGGATCGAGAGCAAGGCCACCACCTGTTGGAGGGAGGAACTGGGAGGAAGTGAAGGACAGAGGGGGGAACCAAGACCAAGAGTTCCTGCTTGGATTTATCTCTAGGAGATGTTCAAACATCCAAGGCCGAAACATCAAACACGAAAATAGTCAAAAATGCGTTTAGCAGAAATTAAAGCCTCACCAGGTTCATGAAGCACCTCCAGTTTTTCACACACTGAGGAAGATGTCACTGGACCATGTTTTGGTGCTGGTTTGTTTCTTTGCAATAATAAAACTGCACACTTAAACCTAACATGCATGGGCCTCTTGTCCTTGGGCTTCCCAAGACACAGACTTTTTCAGAATCTCTTCTAGGAATAAACGTCGAGCCCAACCCCCGTCTCTCGCTGGTCCTACACATGAGAGTGAGGTCATAGTGCGTCAACCGCAATTACTGAAGCTGAATTGCCCTTTTTCGGCTTCAATCAGGGCACAGTGTTGGTTCTTCCTTGTGTTCTGTCCCAAAAACACACACACACATGAAGGGCAAATCCATCTACAGTGGCGTTCAGAGCTATTGTCCTAAAATACTGTCTGTAGAGTCTGAAAAGATCTTTTCAGCACCTTCAAAGCAGGAGCCCACCAAAAAAGCTTTTAAGCCCATTTCACACATTTGGCTCCTTGCAGAATTATTATTGCCAAGTTGTTTACCTTTTTATACTCCACTTCAGTCAGCCATTGATTTATTTCTTTTTTTTCCCCCAGACCTTCCCTGGCTGGTTGAGAAATAAATGGCAAGAGGCATCCTTTTTTAAAATTAAAACCTTGCAGTTATTTATTATAAGTACAGACTGGCAATTCTTCAGATGTGGAGATTTTTTTTTAATTGTTTTTAATGCTTCTCTTTTCAAGCATTTCAGCTCATTATGTGATGAGATGTATCACTCTGTGAGAGATGTGAATGAACCTGGAGATTTTCAGAAAAATTGCACATATTATTCAGTCTCGTATGTCTTCTCAATCGTTTCTCCGTAAACTGCTATAATAATTTCCTTTGCTTGTTTTCCATTGGAAGTCTTGAGAGATGGTTAAAGGATATTCTAATTAAGCAAACAGTGGGTGATATAGTATCGTTCATGATTATATCGATGTGACTTTGAGGATGTTATGATTTTGCGACATAAACCAGAGTCTGTAGTTTTTTTTCCTTCTTTTTTCAAAATACGAATTGAATTTGTTTTGAAACAGTCACTTTCCCTGACCAATCAAAATATAACATATAAAACCAAAGTTCAACCCTCCCAACTATGCCATGTGTCATGTTTCCAAAGAAAAATGTGTTCAAATTTCAATTTGGCATTGCATTATTGATTTAATAACTAAAAGTAAACCAATGAAAACTTTTAGCTTCTGAAGCAACCAAGCTTGAAAATGATGCCCTTTTTCTTTGTGGTTTCTTTGAAGTTCTTTTGTGAAGTTTTTCACTTCATAGCAGCTACATTTCCTCACGAGACTCGCCTTTTTTTTCTCTTAAAGTTAATAATAAAAAAAAAATCACTTTGTCATGTCACTCACCGCTTTACCGCTGACACGGCTGACTCCCATGATAAATGTTAAATAAACACATTTCGGCTTGCAGAAAACGTCGCCATATCAATGCTTGCATGTGTTTTTATGTGAAAATTAACAACACGTTTAGAGAATTCTTGTCATATTAGAGTGAGCGCATTAATGCTAACAGGAAGTCATTTGTTTCGTAAATGTTCCACAACATTTAAACGGTTAAAGTGTACAATGCGATGTTATTTATTTAATAAATAACAGTTGAGCTGTTCTACAAGAGCAAGAAAACCCTTTGGGAAATGCTGTGGAGGAAAATAATCAAGCTCACTGTAACAGTAACTTTATTATACCAGACACCGGCTCTTCGTTAGAGTCCTATAAATGCATGACAATGTGTTATATTAGTTACTTATAGTGTTTCCTAAAATTACAGCTTCAGTGTTGATGCATTAAAGACACTTTCCTTTCCGTGCAATGGAAGAAAAAGCATCCATTTTCCCCGCTAACAGCATTGCAGCAACATGTCTGTTTTTTTAAGTAGATATTTGTCAGCTTTCACATCTTCATGTTTTCTCTTCTCCTCTGGCGCTCTTTATTCTTCCTCACCACGTTCCTTCTCTCAGTACCATACCGAATATGAATACAGACCAAAGACTGCATTTCAGTCTGGGCCCACACTCTTATTGTTGGTAGTATTTTTTCAGCAATATCTTATTACTAGCTAACAAACAAATGATAGTGACTCATTTTCTGAGAATTTGGAAAATATGAAGCATATGTAGCTATGTGTTCTTTGTACAAATTGCTCCCCAGAAGGAGTAAACATGACAACATCAAAAACATGCCCTGCACTGCCATGGCGATCTCAGAAAGGTGCATTCGGCTCATTAGTTCGCCGAATCAACCCACTATTCAGAAATGCTAATTACAAAAGTACTCCACTCCACTCCACTCCACAAAAGAACCCGTTGTGCATCTCCAGGCTTGATCGTGATTGACGGAGTAGAAGATGCTTAATCACTTTCCCCCTGTGTCACGGACTCTCTTTCATTAGGAAAAGCAGTGAAGGAGGTTTTTTCATTTCACACAAACACTCCACTTCCTTCAGCGCACACATTCCTGACGACAATCCTGATCTTGTTTATCTCTATCATCTTTTTATTAAATGTTCATGCAGTTTCATTACAGACCCTTGAGAGTTATGTGAGAGATGAAAATTCCTACAGGATTCCCAAAACCGTTCCAGTCTGGATTCGATCGGAATCTCACGGCAAATTGGCACCTTGTGAATTTTAGAGAATTCTAACGAGAATTCTTAGAACAAATCTTCAGCGGTTTGTTGGATAATGAAGACGCGTTCACTGTTTTTTCTGCTCGCAAAAGTACATATGGACGAAGCATTCTTTATGTCTTCAGAATTCTGAAATTTTGAAGCACGCACGAAGAGTTTGAATGGAACTGAGAATCCCATGAAGCCGTGTTAATACTTGTAAATGTTCAGTTGTTGCAAGTTGCACATTCCTTTGATATTTCTGGGTTCTTGGCTTCCTAAAATGGTTCTACCCGAGATTCTATCGGAAAGGGAAAGTTCTGGTAGGAAAGCATTTAAAGATTTCTCACAGATAGGCAAACTGAAGAAAAAGGTTCATTGTCGCTCATGAGGAAGCCTAAGAATGGATAAGCCAGTAACCACTAATTATCCAGTGATACTTTTAAAAAATACTTGAATAACTATTCTATTAGTAAAGTGTACTTCTGCTAGTACAAATACCGATGTTTTGTCACATGTATACTTTATACTACATCCACACTAGGGCACTCAGAGGGTACAGACCTCTGCCAAGGACAATAGTCGACTCTGTGATGTGCAAATCTGAAACTGCAACAATGTTTTATATATTTACAAATATAAGTATATATACGAAATATATATTTAGATATATTCCAGTGGAGTCATCATATTTCTACATTGGCTATGTTACTATTGAACTTTACTGCCATCTATTGGATGGTTCATGGAACTCAGGTTGTGAAATTTTGCACAATGCTGCTTAGAGGCAGAGAATCAAACAAACGTCAGTGAAAACATAACCTCCTTGGCAGAGGTAATGAAACAGAATGAAAAGCAATAATAAAACACTTTCTGAAAGTCTCTTTTAAAACCCTAAAGAGTTCAGTGTCTCTAGGGGAACCCTTACAGGTTCTGTAGTAGAGTGGAATCCAGACTGCTGAGGAAGCAGAAAGTCTTAATCACGTAATAATCCTTAACAAACACTTGAAGAAAAGTGTACCAAGAGCTAAATGTTAAACACCTGACAGTTTTGAGCAATAATTAATCCTGGGTTCTATAAGGGTTTTTTGCTTCTACAATAAAGGTTCTACATGAAACCCTTGCTGAGAGCAAATAATTTTGTTTTACATAAAACCTTTCAGGATTCCCTCAGAGGGATAGACACAGAACCCACAAGGACACCTGTTATGTAAAAAAAAAAAAAAAAAAAAAAAAAGCGGGGGAGGGGATTTACTTGAAACTGATTTGTTGTAGTGCTTTACATAGAACCTTTAATGGTTCCCACAGAAGGAACCGGAAAGGGTTCTAGAGTAAAAGTTTGTAAGATCACGTACAACCCACTTTTATAAAAGTTATAAATGATTAATGTCAGGTGCAGGAGGCGGGATTAAGAGTCAAAGCACTTCATATGAATTTATTGGCATAAAAGAATTAAAAAGACGGTTCGGCGTGTTGCTCTTCACCACACAGCTCGATGCTCCTGATGATTTCAAGCCACACTAATGATGTCCTAAAGTGCTGAGTCAGCCATTCAGACATCTTGACTGCCCCATTGTTTTGCACTATGTTCCCAGATCTCGTAGTCTGATAAGCGGCATGTTATGGAAAACAGAATGAGCTTCATGGCCGGAGGGGTTGCGTCTGCTCAACATTACAACCCTGCTCGGTATAAAGCCTGTCGGTTTAATGTCCTGCCATAGAAGTCAGGACTAGTGTAAGAGCTCTTCTGCAACAAGTACAAGGCTTTTACTGCTGCGGTGTTTAATAAGCGCTCCTGCGCAGGTCATGCCGCTGCTGGACGCTCACTTCACTAATGGGTAAGAGCTCTGCTGGGTAACTGAGGTGTGAGAAACGTTATGGTTTTAGTGCTTTTTTCTGCAAATTAGCCCCAGAACTCAATAGTCTTTCAGATTTGTCATGAATTCACCTCTCAGTCAGCTGCATGGTTCAACTTGTTCTTTGTTATCCATGTGCTTTGGTTTGTTTTGCCATGTGCCCTTGTTTTGGCTCTAGTCCTGTCTCCACCCCAGTCCTGTCACAGGTTGATTACCCTTAAGTGTTCACCTGTACTGTGTTTATCCTCTAATCAAGTTATCTCTTATCATGCTTTATGCCCGTAAGTCTTTCACACTTGGTCCGAATATTCGGGACTGATTCTGGATTTGTTTGTGGGTGGGGCTTATAATTACAATTTTTCATTATTCACACTGAAGAATTCCATCTGAACTGTGGACTGAACATGCGATTCTGTGCATCACTTCTTTGCACGCAGTTATGAAATTGATACTATTGCCTATCAATTGTTATTATTATTATTATTATTATTATTATTATTATTATTGTCCTTTGGTTCCAGCAGCAGGGAATGTCATCCATCTAAACAAGGATTCTACAATTCTAATAGCAATTCTTGGACACACTTAGCAGTTTATGAATGTATCATTAGCATTTCTATCTTTCCTTATGACTTCATTTGTATGAGATTGAATGAAATCCATTCACAGTGCACTTGTTTTTGTTTTTTTTTTTTCAGATTTTCCATTTTTATAATGTAGATCTAGATTTTTTGGCCCATCAATACTATGGGCTATTATGTTTATATTCATGACATATAATCCCAATTAAAACTCCATACTGGCACTATGAGGGGGGCACGGCACCCCATTTGCGCACCCGACTTGCACGCCCCACTTGCACATCCCACCGTATATGAAATGTTCAGGACAGCCTTTTACATTTTGTTTCTCTGTTACACTTTGTTACACTTACAGCAGGACTGTGAATGCAATCAGTAATTTTCATTGCTCAGAGGAAATTATGGTTATTCACCAACGCCCAATACACTCCACTCCAAAAAAAAAGCTTTTTCCATCATTCAATCACAGCAAGTTGTGGAGTGCAAGAAAAGAAATGAGAATTGGAAAAAAAATCCAAGGATGCAACTTAAAAAAAAATGTAATTAAAAAGATGCTCTGATTTTAAATAGCATTATATTTGGTGTACTGCTGATCCATATGTTTGAATAATATTCTAAAATGTGTAGAAATTTTGTGTTCAAACCTTTGACTCATATTGTGTTTTTGGAAAGCCAAAGAAGACCCATATAAATGGTGGATCAAAGATGTTTTTGTAGGTTAGTGACAAAAAAACCCCTCCTTAAATCGATACGCTACGTCAGAGGAGTGTAGGATTTAGCCGTCTCCATTTCCAGTCTTTTTTTTCCACCTCTCAAACCTTATTTTCCATTCGCATCTCCTCTGTAGAAGGAGAAAAAAACATCGACACCCAAATCGTAATATTCGTAGCAGCTAACAGGCAGTGATAGTGAAACTCACTGGGGTAAACCTGATCGATAGACTCGTGCTGCCAGGGGGTTTCGGTAATGTAACCCAATCCAGGCTCGCTCATTAGCAGCCTTCTCGGGCCGGGGCTGGGGACTCGACATGGCCGCCTTCATGCAGATGAGACGAAACTCGAGCAGCTCGTGAGAGAAACCGTTAGAGCGAGACTAATGAACAAACAGACCTCTCCTCCTCTCAGCTTTGTCTCGTTTTTTCTTTCTTTTCTTGTTTTCTTGTTTCTGTTCCTCTTTTCATCTCCACCTCTTATTTTATACATATATTCCATATCTTTCTCTCTTTCACTCTCTCCTCCTTCCTTCTTCTATTCCTCACATTCTGTACCTCTAGCTCCCTCTCTTTATATCTCCACTTGTTCTCTGGTTTTTCTCCTTTTTTCTTTTCTTATCATTCTTCTCTCAAAATTGACTTGAGAATTCGTATGAGAAGTGAGAAAGGTTAAGGTTCCTGGTCTCGCTCCTGAAATGTGGGTGTGTCTTAGAGATCACAAATGGGAATAATAGTGGTTCGGAGTAGGCGTGGCCTAGATGGGAAATATAGGCTTGTCTTAGAATCCCTATATGCAGATACTAGTGGCTCGTAGTGGGCGTGCCAGTGACGGAAACGTGGGTGTGTTCTTGAGGCCATATATGGAGATAAGAGTAGCTCAGGGTGGGTGTGTCTTAGATGGAAATGTGTCCTTATATGAATCCATATAAGGAAATAAGAGTGGTTCACAGTGGGCGTGACAGAAATGTGGGTGTGTCTTTGAGTCTATATACGGAAATACGATGTCACAGATGGAAATGTAGGCATGTTTCTGAATCCATATTTGGAAATAAGTGTCTCAGATGGAAATACAGCTGTGTCCTTAAGTCCATATAGCTATATAAATAAGAGCGACTCAGTGTGTGCACACCAGAGATGGAAATGTAGATTGTCTTAGAGACAATACCTGAAGATAAGAGTGGCTCAGAGTGGACGTGTCATAGATGGGAATGTAGGTGTGTCTTTGAGTCTATATGTGGAAATAAGATTATTTCGGAGTGGATGTGCCATAAATGGAAAAGTAGGTGTGTCTTAAGAGTCCGTATTTAAATGAACGCGTGGCTCAGATTGGCACAGATCCATGTGTTTGTGTCCATATATGGAAATGGACTGTGCCATAGAGAGAAATGTAGGCAAGTTTTAGAGTCCATACACAGATCGTTGTGTCATCACTTGCGTCATCAAAGTGTCAGTTTAAAGGCGACGCCCATTTTGTGGAAGCGACATACTCGAGCTTACTCCTGACCAGCACAGACGGATGAGAAGAATAAATAAAGCCAAACACACATTAATTGCTTGTTTATACAAATACGCAGTTTGTATGAGAGTTATGGATGGGGTTCGTGTTCATACCTATTATTTTTTAATAAAACTGAACAAATTCCATCCTCTTTAATATTTTTTGGGTGGGGGGGGGGAATTCTGCATGAAATCAGGTTTCATCTTAAAAATCCTTGTTTATTCCTTTTATACTTCCTTCCTTCTTTCTGTCTCATGTCTTGTATTCTATTTTCTCCCTGTTCATCTGTCTTTCCTCTCACGTCTTTCCTGCTCATCGTGTT
Source organism: Parauchenoglanis ngamensis (assembly GCA_030014255.1). Classification (NCBI taxonomy): domain Eukaryota; kingdom Metazoa; phylum Chordata; class Actinopteri; order Siluriformes; family Auchenoglanididae; genus Parauchenoglanis; species Parauchenoglanis ngamensis. The sequence goes on from JAQMYM010000019.1 coordinate 650,674, forward strand.
TCTCACACAATCACACTTTATTTACATTGTAATCTATCATGATGTGGTGACTGTGCAACCTGTAGATTTACTGAAAATTGGTTTTTATGCTACCTTACTGCAGGAACTAACACGAGAAACACACACCTGTACTTTTTAATACTTTCTTGATAAAAATGGAATCCCGCTGTCATGCCTGTAGCACCTACAGAAGGCATGCGGCGTTGATTTGGTCTCCCTTCTGAGTTCTATACATCTTTTACAATTTTTCTTCCTGTCTCCTAATTTCTTACCGAACTCACAGGGTAAGAAGAATGTGTGGCCAGATTATTGAAGAAAAGTCTATAATGAAAAACCTCGTATGAGGTCACCTGCTCATAGGATAATTCTAGACGATTAGGGTAATCTTTTTTTTTTTTCTACTGAAAGTCTTTGCCTACTTTAATTTCACAGAAAGCAGCTCTACGCTCTTAAAAAGAACATTTCTAATTGGCAATATGAACTGAAGGAAAGTATAATAGGTTTGAATAAAAGAGGTCCAAGGCCCTTAAGAAAATTGGACACTGGAGAACTGGATGGAGTTGGAACCTGCCATTACAAAACCCAGGGTCACTTTACTATTCACATGCAAGAAAGACAGCGTTGTCCATCCATGATCCTTGGAGGAGTTGCCAATAACAAGCCATTCAAGCATCTGTTCATTTTCTATTTAAATGTAAAATTTGAGCATCATTAATATGATCCCATCGAAGGAAACATGTGGAGAGATTAAAGAGGATGAGGGTCACTAAACAAATAAGGCATTATATTATAAAGAGGGCATATTGGTCTATTTTCTGATTTTTTGGAGATTTAAAGATGTATGGTAGGGCATCCGGTGAGAATACGAAGTGTGTGTCATGTGATCATTTGACAAGCTCTCTTTATCCAACACAAACTTGGAACAATTTGAATTATTGTAACTATTTAATGAAATGTTTTAAAGGCTAAGATAATGCCTAGGGGCGGGGCTTGCATTTATACACTTTTTTATAAATGATATCCAACCATATTACCCTCATATTATGTTACATTTACAACAAGCAACGTGTTTTATTCCTGTTTTACTACAGCACCACATCAACGTCCTTTCCATTTACGGTTACATTTAATGTTGTTTAATGTGCGTGAAACAAGTTAGTTCCTCTTCTCACTTACGTTATAGCAGCTATAAACACTTGTCTCCAAACTTCTCTTTATTGTTTTCCTCTCTCTCTTCAAGTTAATAAAAAAAAAACCCCACAAAGTAATACAACCTCTTCTGTCCTGAAGAAACTTAAAGTTGCCGCATTATCTCTGACTTTTACAATACTGGAGACGCCTTCCTTACAGAAAACATCACCATATCAGCGATTACACATGTTTTTTTTAATCTGTTCATGGAAAACGTATGCAGGTCCCCGTGAATGAGCTGTTACTATTAGAACAAGTAGGTATTAAATTAAGCACATGTTAATATTAATATGAAAATAAAGCTGTGACGTGCTGCCGTTACAGAAAATTAATCAACACCTACCAAAATTCTCTTCCCATTAAAGGAAAGGCAAATCAAGAAAGTTTCAGTCCATTATATATTACTAGTTTTTTATTGGTTCTCTTATCTAACCCTATTTCTTTCCATTCATACTGGCCTTCTCATAAAGGATCATCAAGGCGGTATGAAGATCCGTAAGTGGATATAAAATTGTTTCTTTCAAAATTCACTAAGCACAAGGAACAATGTGTGACTCCAATTATATATACGGCTCATCTCCTGAATTCAGGAGCGTGAACAATACAGCGAGACTGGGGCTGAAGGCATGGCATTGAGCTCATCTGTGTGGAGGCAGCAAGTTCTCCTTGTCCTTGTGTTTTAAAAAGTGGTTCAGATACTGGGAAAGTAAATCTAGGCGAAGCTCAAGCTTTTGTACGCACACATGAAGGGCCATGCTTGAAAAGGTTTGTGTTTTGAGTATTGCCCAGACTTGAGCATTTGGCTGAAAGAAAGAACTAACCGATGAAATGCCCACTGCTTAAACAATCTGCATCACTTGCCCTTGTTTAGTCGCAGAGGCATCAATGTGGCTAACAAGAAAATCCCAGACGAGATGATCCTTGCTAACCGCGTAAATAATGAAAAGTGGATTCAATCGTGTGTGTTTACCAAATGAAGATCTCACGGACCACTTTATATGTCTGGATATGTTTTCAATGGAGTCATTGTATTTCTACATTGGCTATGTTTTGCTGCTATTGAACTTTTCCATCTATGAGGTTTTGAGCTGTATGGCATTATTGAGCGCAGACTTCCAAATCCAAATGCCGTATCTACAACTCATTTCTTAGAGCCCCCCTGTGACCCGGATCAGCTCCAAAATTTTATTGCTTCTTCCTTGGCCCATGCTACACCCTGTCACCAAGTTTCATGGAAATCAGTTCCAAAGGTTTTGCGCAATCCTGCTTACAAACAAACCCTGGCGAAGGTAACAGCGTGGATCTTTTATGTCCCAGGCCCTTTTCCCATTCAGTGAATTACCTTTTGCGTGTTTGCGCTGTTCTCTGAAAAAGCAGAAATTGTCTCATGGGGTCAAAAAGGTAAAATAATTTATACAAAACAGGAACTCTACTTCATAACCCCACCTGGTTGTTAATTATTTTCCTGTAACAGCATAACATGGATGCTTTATTCCTTACATAAGTAATTATTTGATGGTAATTATTTTTTCTTTACACTCCTGGAGACTTGGAGGTGTTGAATAGTTAGGAGGAAGCATGGAGCTGATGGTTTGAAGAAGTTAACTAAGTAGGAAGTACGTGGAGCTCCGAGATGTACGGTTTGTCTCCCAAACGTCACATCTCCATTTTCGTGGACGGAATATATCACACAGGATCAGCAGCACAGCGCTTTCCAGAATCCCACATCTCGGACACACTTGGGAAGCAGCTTGGATTTGAATTCGAGTTGCTACAAGCGGTCCACATACGCAGGATGTGAGACGAATGTGAGATCTTTCATCACGACAGGAGCGAGGAACGTGCTCAGCTTGCTGGGCGACTCTGAAGCCGTAGCGCCCTGGGGAACGGCGAACGCAGCACAGATGGGGGTCACGGCGCACTACACTTGTTCTCTCTCCTTTAAAAGCACAGCCTTGTTTTTGTATGGGTTCAATTTACTGCCTTTCATGAGTGGTGGGTGGGACGATGGTGTGTGTGTGTGTGTGTGTGCGCACTCATAAAAACATCATCCATGAAATGAGAAACAAGGTCGTCCTGCAAAGAGCTGATTGTTCATAGGATATAATGGGATGAGTTTCCTTTCCCCATAACTCCCCCTCCCCCTCCAAAAAAAGAAAATAGAAACATTACCATGCTTTATAGTTAATATAATATTGATAGATTCCTTTTTTGAAACTGGGACATGGATTGAGCCAGCTTTTTAGGAAATGATACCTCTTTACTCTTTTTTTGTTCCCAAACACCCCAAATTGTTCAAACCTCCGACTTTTATCCAGTAATGGGACTCCTTTTGCTCCATGTGGTGCAGAAGAGAAAATGAAAAGCTGATTATCAAGTCTTTCTTTGTAAGCTAGCAAACATTTCTCTCCGAAATTCAATTTTAGAAATTCAGAAATTCACATTGAAACGCAAATCCCATATACAGAAGATGTTTTCAGGATTTAATGCAGGGATGCTGGTCAAACATTAAAATATATATAATCGAGTGCATGTAATCGAGTTAATATTTATTACGAAAGAACAAGAGAGAATTATATGTGAATTAACCTACTTCTAGACATTACAAATGTTACACATTTGAAGCTTGAAATAGTCATGTTGGATTGACAGATCATCAAGTTTACTTCATCAAGAAAGAAGCTAAATGAGCTGACAACAGAATAAGAACATTTAAAGCTTGAAATGTGTAAGTGCGTCTAAAAAATGATACTTGATTTATTATAGCCTCAGAAAATGCACACACTACCGGTCAAAAGTTTGGGGTCACCTTCTAATTCAATTATTTCTTTATTTTTATTGCTTTAAAAGAGACTGGA
>JAQMYM010000019.1:663526-674846 GCA_030014255.1 Parauchenoglanis ngamensis
CACACACACACACACACACACACCCACACACACACACACACACACACACACACAGAGAGAGAGCCAAAACAACTATCCACAATGATGAGACGGGTTTTTTTGGTCTGTGTTTTCAAGCTACTTTTACTGTAGTGTTGCTTAAAACGGGTCACGGGTCAATAGCAGGTACTTTGCTAGCTAGTGCACGTGACAGGGTTTCCCAAAAGCGTTAAACAGTATAACGAGAATTACTTGGAACTCTCTCTCTCTCATCACGTCTTCAACCTGTTGCTATAATCCAGATTCAGTTTCTCACTGCTGAAATTTACGAACAAATAATAAAACAAGCAGGTTTATAACATTTACCCTACTCACACACTAGCAGGCGACTAGCCGCTCATGTTTGCATGTATAGCCACTCCTACTGTCGTTGGTACGAAGCTATTTATAGAAGCTTTAGAAGCTATTTATAGCTTGTAAAGCTAACTACGTAATCAGTATGAGAACTGCTCGTTTGAGTTACATGCCACATGCTCTGGCTTCATTGGCAGATTAGCAAAGCATGCTATCTCTGCATGCTAACACCTTCCCAGCTTTATTTTTCCTCGTATCGTCTCTATAAACATTTAACGAGATGTTCTACTATATATAACAGTGTATAGCCAAGCTTTTCTTCCAGTTAGTGTGCATCAAACAGTAAATGGGAACTAATTGCAGGGATTTTAGCTGTGAGTTGGGAAATGAAGAAACGTCAGACTACAGGATCAGTCCGAGAAATTATTAGAGGCATTCGTTTGGATTTGTTGCCTGCTACTGCCCCAAAATTTGTGGCTCTGTGCTGAACACAAACATACATGGAAAATGTTGCTTTGTCGCTGGATAGCGTGAACGTAGCATTAGCGTCGTAGTACGACATACATCGGCTACTCTCTCCTCTACGCACAGACGGCGCGCCCATCGCTCTTTTGTATCAACACAGTATACATGAGGTGCACAGACACAGCAAACAAAGGTAAGGTTCATAAAAATGGACACACCTCATCCCTGAGAGCATGACAGAGAGAGAGAGAGAGAAAGCAGAGTTCTCTTTTAGGATAGTGGAGCCTATTTAGCCTGGCGACCATTAAATATGAATTAAAAACCACACAGACCTCTTTGCCTCTGAAATGTCATTACGCGTCTTTATGGCAAGCGATTGTTGAATAAGCATTTCACAGCGTCCCCAGGGTGAGGGGGGGGGTTGTAAGAGGTTCGAGGGGAGGGGTGGAGGGGGGTGCCATGGGGCAGCTGCCTGTATTGCTAACAGAAAGGTCTGGAAAATACGCAAGGATAATAGCCTCTGAAATGGAATTTACATTAAGAGCCCTAACTGAGTGGACCACTTCTGCCTCTGGCCCTCTGTGGTGGTAAGAGTGTGTGTATGAGTAATTGTGTGTGCGTGTGTGTGTGTGTGTGTGTGTGTGTGTGTGTGTGTGTGTGTGTTCTAGGGAGTGAGATGCTTTTTTTGCCTCACAACTGCCCAGCTGGGGAAAATGAAAATTAAATTGAAGCAGGTAAAAGGGAGTGCGCTACTTACAGTAAACATCATCTCTCTAATGTTTCTGGAGTGTTTATGAAAGACCTTTTGCTGCACATTTTCCAGATTGGCCTTCTATTGTACGCTTTGTCCTCAAACTCAAAAACAAACATAATAGCCCAACGCCACATGGAGGGCAGGGGGGGAACTTTTTCGGGTTCTCCAAACCAATTTCTTATCCGTTCCATGCAGATTGATTTTGCCTGGTAGAGACTGAGAGTCGATGTTTGCTGTAAATATATAACTAGAGGTTAGGGCTTCATGAAAACAGCCACCTTTGTGAAAACACAACTTATAGTATACGTTTTTAGTATTTGAACGATTTTGTTGCTTCTGGTAACCTATAACCTTGTGCTAATGGATGAGGCAGGTCAGGAGGGTGAAGAAAGCCTGAAGAATTCGTTGTCCTGTGAAAGGGGGTGGAGCCACAGTAAAAATACAGCACACGGTAAAAAACATAACACAGTACATTTTCCATATAGTGCTTTTACAAATCACTTCTCCAATATCACTGAAGAAGCCTGGGAAATGTTTCCACAAGGCCGACATCCGCTCGAACTGTGTAATTAAGCCTCCTAAAAGGTTCTCCTTGGAACCCTTACTAGCATGAACACATCATAGGGGAGAACCTTTAAAGGATCACATTTTGTGAGTGTAATATTGAGCACAAATAGTTTAGTGACGTTCAGCATTTTATCTTCATTGGATCCCATTCTGATAAGGAAACCCTACCAGGGTTCTACATGGAACCTTTAAGTACTTTCCCCAGAGGGATAACCCAAAGAACCCATTATTATTATTATTATTATTATTATTATTATTATTATTATTATTATTATTACTAATGCCATTTAGAATTCATGTAAAATGTCTTGATACTTGGTGCACTGAAGGTTTTTAAGTGCTCCTTGGATAATTAAGGGTTCTTGTCTTGGTTCTACTTGGAGCCCTTGCTTGACTGTATCAGTGGAAGATGCTCACAGCTGTATTTGGAATATTTTCATGCTCTCTCGTGCACAAGTCGCTCTGAGGACCTGCAATTCATTTGGAAGACGAGGCCTTCCTCCTACTCTTCATCTTCCTCGTCCTCTTTCCTCTTCCTCCCTCCTTCTCCGCTGTAGCGCTGTTGGCAGTACACACACCTCTTCACTTACTGTTTTTATTGATGTGTGTGTGTTCATGGCCAATTCTCCCATTTAGGAGCTCTTTGACTGAATGTCGTCTGGCAGGTAGAACCTTTTTATACAATAAATTACTGTGTGAGTTTTCTGCATTAAGATAATCTATAAATGCATTACACCTTCTTATCCTCGCTGGTCGAATCCTGCAACTTTAAGTCTTTACAAATCCTACTGAGACTGGAGCAAGCACAACACACAATCAGCACCAGAAGTATTGGCACCCTTGGTAAACATGGATAAATATAAAAATTAGATTAGGAATCTATCCTTAAGAAAATGATTTAAAAAAACTTATTAGTATTATGTTTTTCTAAACAAAACCACATGTCCAAATTATTGGCACCTACTTTGCTGGAAATAAAATGTAATTAAAGCATGTTTAGGGTGATTATTTTACTTATTTTTCTCACCGGAGCGTTTAGAAATGTTCAGCGTTCTCAAACATGCAGAATAACAGAGAGTCACCTGTGAAAAAAATCTGTTTACAGTTTTAAAGTTAAAGAGCAACTGAACTTTAATTTCTGAGAACTAACACCATGCTCCACCTTTTTCCTCATCTTCTACCTCTTACTTCATCTTCTACCTTTTACCTCATCCTCATCCCAGCAGCAATTCATGTCCATAGATTCTGATAAGGCAAGGGGACATTAATAATTAATGACGTATCCTCAAAAAGAAATTAAGTTGAGAATCTATTTCTAATGTACTGACTTAATAATGATGTACATTACTTCATAATCCCCCTTTCAGTCTACCAACCTTCGCAATATATCTTACAGCTTACACTTTGTTTGCGAAATGCGTTAGATTAAGTCTAGAATATATTTGATTTAATTATAATCCAGTTATTCTTTGTTTTTGATTATTTTCTCCATTTCTCCCTAAATTGGTGATGACCAAGCTCTCCCCTATAACACAACAGCCACCGGTGGAGGTGGAGGGTGAACGCTGGCTCATTAATCATATAGGACACCTGAAACAAACCAACATTATCTTTTCTTGAACTGCTGCTCATGCTGCGTCACAGGGACTCAGAGGAAAGGACTATCTACCCTGTTCTACCTACATACATACATGAGCTCACAGATGCTCCTAACTGGCTAGTGTCACTGTGATTGACAGGGGAGGCAGAGTATGCCCCTCCCTCCCACTTTTTACTTTCTTGGACTGCTGTGGCATCCTCCGGATTCCAGCTCGCAATCTCCAGTTGACACTTTATTGCTGTGCCACTCAGGAAACCCTCTATTGATGATCTACTATAAATGAAGATCTCGGTGGCCACAGAGTCTGCTTCTCCTGGCCTCAGCACGGGGCAGCATGATTCCTGCCCAAGTGGGCCTCCATTAGCGTTTGTTGCAGTTCCTGTTTCTGACCACTAGGTGTAATAACAACTCAATAGGGGTGAAATGGGGCGGTTAGCGCTACACAGTGGTTGTGGCTTCTACCTTTTTTAAGAATTCCTGCTCACTCAGAAGAGCTCATTATGATATACACAATATTTAAAAGTCGTGTAATGAAGATTAACATTTGTTGAATTTGTCGAAGAGGCCACAGTTCCGCAAATGGAGTTGTGTGTGGAATGTAATTAAAGGCGCAAAACAGGAGACGAGAAAAAATGTCATTATTCAAAAAAAAAAATTGCATTCAATTAATATGGCCTACTTTATCCGTGAACAGAAAGCCGCTTCCCGCTGGGCTCTGCTTTACCACTGGCACAAAAGAAACCACATCCTTTAACCGGCCGCTCGTGCTGCTGCTGGCGGATTTTATTTTTACCTTATTTTATTATTTAAATTTTTTTTTTTTTACCGGAGCGCGCGCTAATTCGCCTCCAATTCGGAGCCGCGGAAACCCGTCACTCAGCGGCACAAAAGGCTCGCGGCGCCACTCCAGCGGCCGGAGCGCGCGCACCTGCGCGAGGAGCAATTTAGTGCAATTTGCATTCTCGTCGTCGCCCTCGCGCGAGCGCGCGCGGATCTCACCGGGAGGCACGTCAAAGGCTCGCGCTCTGCCTTTCTCTCGCGCTCCTGCCTCTTTATTCTTCTTCTCCTTCATCTTCTGCTGCTGCTGCCGGTTCTTTGGGGTCGTTAATGGGCTGACCTCGTCTTAATGAAAGAATGGCGCACTAATTGCCCAACGAGCGCACGAGCACGTCGACGGAAAATGAGTTAAATGACTTTGGTTAAAATAAAGAAGGGGGAAAAAAGTAAGGGGATAAAAATGACTGCCTCCGGACCACTGCACTCTGACTACTATCCTGTAAAAATGATAAATAATTAAGCTTATTATCATCAACAGGTTCGTTTAACATTAAAATCAGGTTACATTTGATAACTTCGATTTAATTTTCTTTTTTTTTTTCTTTCTGTGTTTTATACAGATACAGCTGAGTGCATGGCTTCTGGATGGAAAAATTTCCACATTTTTTTTAACAATTAAATACAATTCCAATGTGATTTCAGTGTCTCCTGCACTCAGAAAAAAAGAGGCTACTAAACTCTACTTTGGTACTTAATTGGTACCGTTAATAGTTCCTGTTTTTATGCCATATTGTGATCTTCTTCCAAACTGCATAATATTTTACATTGTACTACTTTATTTTTATTTCCTGCTCCAGCATCCATGTACAAGGACGGCAGTAAAGGTCTTGAAAGTTCTTGAAGGTTCTTCGTTTGCACCTTGTGTGAGTATTGTATAAGATTTAAGGTACATCATTACACCTTAAGCACCTAAGGTACCTTTTAGAGTAAGACTTTATAGGCAAAAGATGTACACATGATGGTTCCACACCAGTGACAAGCAAAGGTACAGTTTAATACCCTTTTGTTCTGCGGGTGGTTTTGTGTACAAGCTATAAAACCTTCAGGACTGATATCATCTTGACAGTTTTGTTATGGAAACGTTTCATTGCTATAAATGTGTCTTCATCATTTTGATCACACTCAGAGGAGAAACTGAACCTTCCCATGAGTAAATCTTATGAGCCTGTATGGCATAAATTTGTAAAGCGCACGTCTTAAAAAAGATTTCAGATGCATATTTACACCTTAATGGCTGCCGATGAACCTTTACATTTTACATCTTCACATCTTTACATCTTTCCTGGTATAATATACACACCACATGTATGAAACATGACAGTGACACAGAAAGGAACAGCTTAGCACTCTTCTTCTGTGAACATGGGGTACACAAACTTTTGCACTCTGTGTCTGAGCATGGCAAGAATCTGATTTGACACACACACACAAACTGAGTAAGTAGCTTTTTATTCCTCTTGCAGCTCGCCAGCACACACCACCCTGAGTTTCAGTATAAGTGTGCAGGTCTGTGTTTGCTGTAACTAATTTGGGAAAAAATTTCAAAAAAAATATGAATTGATGATTAATTAAAAGAGTCTTGAATGGAACAGGAAGAAGAGTTTGCGTCTGCTTCAACTTCATGTTTGTTTTGCCTTAAAATGAACATAAAGTTTATTTAATTCGGGTGTTTTATGGTGAAGAATATAATAATTATAGAGTAAATTAGGATTATGTAATCAGATCCATGCCTACCCTCATCTTTTAAATAGAGACCTGCTTTTCTATGCATTTAGGAGTCTCAGATGCTGTTTGTTTGTCAATTTTTTGATACCTAGGTCTTTAGAAAAGCCCTTATGGAAAGAGCTGTGTGTCAGAAGAGTGTGAGAGGAAACTGCATAAAAAGGCAATACAATTAAACATAAATTAATTTAGGTTTAAAAACAATTATTAAATAATAATAATAGTAGTAGTAAATGTACATAATTCAGATAAAACTGTAAATATAAAATATAAATATACTAAATATAAATGTAAAAAATATGTGAGGTTACAGATTTATAAATAAATAAATAAATAAATAGATAAATAAATGAATGAATAAATAAATTAATAGATGTTGTGAATACTAAGCTATTTGTTTATGAGTGTTGTTGCAATCATGATTTTTGTTTACACGGAAATCATCAAACCAAATTATTCCCACATCCCACATCGAATCGAGTTTTGTCACTGACATTGTCACACATATTCATGGTTTATATTCAATAAAAATAAAATTCAATACAAATGAACAAAAATGGATTTGGAGATTTAAAAACAGAGATTTTTTACTGATTTCATCATTTTATCACCATTGATCATTTTATTACCAAAATACAACAAAAACGGGACAAAAACGAAGTGCATTTTAACTGAGAGTAATTATTGTAGATTTATAAAGTGTCTTCAGATCATGTAGATGGATTTTATTACTCAGAATTTCAGGATATAAATATATTTTGTGTAGAAATACAGTGCATTAAAAAGACATCAGTACAAAGAGGTAAAGTGTTGTACGTGATTTCAAAAATATCCATCGTGTTCCTAAACAGAAACATTATTCATTCATTATTCATTTTATTCCAATTATAATCCAATTATTAACATTCACGTCTGAACTTGTTCACTTTCATGACCAGAATTACAAAACCATTCTTGATACTCTTGAGGTGTTTAAAGGGTGGAACTGTTGCACGCCACACGAACGAGCTGATTTCTTTGATTTTAAAAAGCTACAGCGTTCATTAGAGTCCAATCTGGCACAAAAGTACAGATATTTTGACTTGATTAAGGCTTTTGTGTCAAACGTTTGGGCACGACACCAGAAACACGCTGCACTAAAGAAGTCTAAAGAACGACAGGGTTTATGTTTGATGTCAAAGAGGTGATTTACATATTTTTGGCCTTTTCTATTTGTATTTCTAAAAATAAACCTACAGTAAGTGTGGACACTGCGCATGAAAGGGTTGATGGAAAAAAAGCCCTGATAGTGTGAGTTAAGCAGAAACAAATCTAGTTTAAGAGCGGAAAATTGTTTTTCCCTACATTATCAGGTCATATCTTGATATCTTCATTAGCTGATTGTCTTCCAGTGTGACGGCTGCATCCAGTTTGGTGCTCGGCCGCTATTTTGCCTGCTGCTGCGGCTTCTTTCAGCCCACTTAAGGCCCTTTGGTTTCTAAGGAGGCCATTGTATTTCCTCCGATTGCCTAGCAACTATCACCAAGGCCAGCACTCCACTGTTGCCGGGGGTGAAAGCGCTCTCCGTGCCTCCAACTTCATCCGTATCTGTGCTTTAGTCTCTAATTCAACAGGCTGGTTTTGTGGCGTGTCGATTACGGCCTCCGGTGAAAAACAACACGCAGAAAGCTTTTATTAAAGCGAATCTGTATGTGAGACGTTTTTCTAAAATTCATCATCACGTTCATAAAGAAACGAATGCACACAGGTAGTCAGAGTGGAGGAGACGTGTGAGGAATTGTTTTCGAGGAGATTTGTTCGTGGAGGTGGACGTTGAGGGTGGGACTCGTGTGGTGGGAGAGAGAGAGAAAAAAACGTTTTTTCAACTCAAAATCTCAGTGACGTCATTTCTTTTACACCATATCTTGAATAGCACCTGTGTGCAGGGGGTTGTGTGTCTGTCAGCTTTGAGTAAAAACCATAACCCGAGCCCACGAAACATCTGTCAGCGTGCAACCGCTGGCCAGAGACGCGCAGACATCGTCTCGCCAACAAGGCCGTTTCCTGAAGAATTCACTGCCAGCGTTAGGAAGCCAAGATTTATTCAGACTTTTCTTTTTAAAAGCATTTATGAACGGTTTGTTTTTGTCATCTTGTCTTTTTTGCCAGCAGGTTGTTGTTTTTGAGTCACCGGACTCGGTAAGTACCTTTTCATTTCATACTACAATTAAAAAAAGAAACAAAATGTTGCATGTGTTACCGGTATTCACTACACAGCAGCACTAATGTAGTTTTCTATGTAGTATGAGGCTGATGATGTGCTGGTTATGAGAGATATTGAGCACTGGAAGTGATGCAACAGTGTCCGTGCATCCGTGCAGGATCGTTGTGACATCAGGATGCACAAGGTATGCAAATTATTTGGAATTTGCATATTGAAACTGAAACTGACGACATTTTCTACATCCGTAACTCTCCTGTTACAGCCCAGGAGTGCAGCGTGACTTTAGAAATCGATGCTTGCTATTTCTCACTCTGATTTTGTTTTATATACATGCGAGATTTTACACATGAAGAATCGCTCAGAATTAAGCGCACCCTTATCGTCGCTTCGCCATCGAGTTCAAGTGATACTTTAATGACTCGAACAAGAAGTTCTGAAAATCGTTCGTGCTTTTATTTCCTAAAGCTTACCTCAAATTCAGGTCAAATCTAAGATAACACGTTGTGGTCTTTTTTTCCCGCATTTATTGTGTCACTCAGAAAAAAAAAGGTAGTCAGCAGAACTTTTGCTTGTTGCTGGAAGGGAACCGTCCGCACTTTACACTAGAGTGGTGCGTGTAGTTTACCTTTATTCTGAAAGGTAATTGTGGTCCAATGCAGGACCTTAAATACTTTTTAAATGTGCACTATTTCCACAGTTCCAGGTGATAGATACACATTAACGATACAAAAGATGTGCCTTTGATGCTCCCAGTCCAGTGGGAAGGAAAAGCACAATTTTTCTCAGAGTTCTCCTTTAGTTCTCGCTAATACAGGTAATAAATACTTACAGATTCTCTATGTATGCTAAAATTCCCTGACTGGACTCATTAGGATTTTTAATAGAAACATATCCCTGTCATATTCTCTCAGAAATAAAGATTCCTATCTGTACTCTTCCTCGTTGCTATAGTAGTTGAGATCATTTAAAAAAAATAATTATACTCTTAGTGTGCACCTTTAAAATCAGAGCATAAGGACTTTTGCACTTTTCAGTGCTTTAGATAATTAAAGGTACACTGCAGGCAGCGTCCCATGTAAAGACACACGCATGTACCCTTTATAGTTCCACATGAGTGTCGAGACGAGGTACAGTTTGGCACCCTTATTTCTGAGAGTGCATTACCGGACGGAATTGGATTTTCCCTTTAAAAACTGACTGTAGGTTACATTTGCTTTTGACTTGTAACTCCAAATAAATACGTAAAAGGAAATAATTAATTCATATATAAATACATGCATTTCAAAATTAACCATCAAATTTTTTTTTTTAAACAAATTCTTTCTCTATGCTACATGAAGTGATCCAGTGCAGGACCTATGAGGTCTGATATGGTTCGGAGTTTCCTTTTAAAGAATATTTCAGAGATATTTCATGCTCAGTGTGGTGGTGTGGAAGACTAGTGATTTTGTTGTTGGAATTTTTAAAGCAGACAACAGGTCCTAGTCTCCCTTATTGCCCTGAGACATATTCCGGCTTTACCACACAGCCTGAAACTGATGAAGAGGAAAAACACAGCTTTCTGTCCCTTGGGTGGCATCAGCGAGGGTACATGTTTGGTAATATGTGGGTTTTTTTTGTTTACTAGCTTATATGAAAACATGTCTATAATACACCTTTAAAATGATTTAAGGTACGACCCTAATTAATTTACTAATTAGAAAAGCTTTAAAGGTATGCTATAGTATTCTTTTTCTGAGAGTGTGTGCTGCCCCCTGCTGGATGAATGAACAACTGACGAGTTTTCATACATTATTGATACATCTTGAACGCGTCCTTCATTAAAAAAAATCAGCTTTATTTGGCAAAATTTTGTATTAAAGAATGCATCAGGATGAGCAAAGTCAAGCAATATGAGTCAAGCAAACAGAGAAGCCTCCTGTGCTAAGTCCTTAATTGGAATTAGCTTACCATAACTAGCGTGGAGTTCTTATTTAACGCTCCTTTAGAATTCTTGAAAGGTCATTTCTGGAGGTGTGCAAAAAGACGATAAGTGGGATTATTTCAAGGGCACTTGAAATAGTATTGAAGAAAACTAAATGGGACGTGGGCCGAGGGACATAAGTCGGTGAGTAGCATCAAGAGTTGTTTTTTTTTTTCATGTCGCCATTTTGTGAAAATTTGTTCTTATTGGTTTTTTACTTCTTGTCCCATCATGAAAGGGCACGTGGGTCTCGCTGAGAGCTCGGGGAGGATGTCCGGGCTTTTCCATTGGATCCCAAAGCAAGAATATAGCGTGAGGTGACTTCCACACTCATCAGAAATAATGACACTACATATGAATACAAAACTAATATTTCATCCACTATGTACTGAACTGAGTCTTAAAGAAAGAAGTCTTTCAAATAAAGATGTCAGAAAAGTTTCTTTTTCTGCTCTTGAGGATGAAGCTTGTGCTCTTCAGTTGCACGCAAAGGCAGAGAAGCAGCATGAGGTGACGCCTAGGCGTAATCAGAAATTAAGGCACTACATATGAAAACAAAGCTAATATTTCATGTGAACTTAGTCATAAGGTTCATGCAATATATTGTGAATTCAGTCTTAAATATAATGGTGTCAGAAAAGAGAAGGCTGGAAAGCAGCATGAGGACTAATCAGAAAACAGTACTATGGCCAAAAGTTTGTACCCCCCAACTATCACACCCATATGTGTGAACATTGTTGAACATCTCATTGCAGATTTATTCCCCTTTGCAGTTATAACGCACTCCACTCTTCTGTGTGGCTTCCCACTAGATGTCGGAGCGCGGCTGTGGGGGTTTGTGTTCATGCAGCTACAGGAGCGTTAGTGAGGTCAGGC
>JAQMYM010000019.1:716553-726638 GCA_030014255.1 Parauchenoglanis ngamensis
TTTTTTTTTTTTTTTTTTTTTTCCCCCCCTTCCTCCAAATCCACTCCGATAGCTAACAGCAAGCGATTAAAGCTTCAGGATCAGAGCCGGTGCATCCCTACGAGGTGTGTGTGTGTGTGTGTGTGTGTGTGTGTGTGTGTGTGTGTGTGTGAGAGAGAGAAAGTATAATATTCTCTTTAAAGTATTACAGGTTAAATCCACAAACAGAACTCATCCCCACCCACAAAAAAAACCAGTTGAATGTTCTTGTTTTTCCGTTTCTCTGTTGTTGGATTTTTTTCCCCTTCATTTTTACAGAACACAACAGGCAATCAGCAAGCTTCTTTTGTATTTAAAATAAATAAGAAAAAGACGGCGGTTGTACAAATAGGTTTGAGTTATTTTTGTAAAGTGAGCGCAGTTTTACAGTGTTTTTAACGATGAGAATGTATGGGGTTTGCGGGACACTGAGGAAGGCGAAGGGATTGAGTCAGTATTCGCGTGTGTGTGTGTGTGTGTGTGTGTGTTTGTGTGTGTGTGAGACAGAGAGAGAGCGAGAGAGCGATTTCGGCTGACCACCAGGAGCCTCTTCAGCAAACTGGGTTCTTGTGCAAACACTAATTTCTTCTAAAAGACCTAAAATGCTATGATTTGCATATATATATATTTATAATAAGATTTTTTTTCCCTAAAGGTGTTTTTTTTGTTTTGTTTTGTTTGTTTTTTCCTTCTCCTCTTTCCTCCCAAACTAGGATGTTCTTTCATGGCTTGGTGTCACTTACAGGCCTCCAGATTCTTTTCATTTCGACTCCGTCGGCTTCATTTTGTTGTCATGTGACAGACTTGACTATTTTTATACTGTATATTTTGACGTGACGTGACGTGACGGAGCAGCGGTCATCAGCATCGACCGGCTTGCATGAGACTGAAACTGTTGCATGTACAGATGCAATATATTCAAACAGATTACAGATCCTTCCAGTTCATCGGGCAAATTTGGGTTCCTTTCTCTTTTTTTTTGTTTTTTTTTGTCACGTCACGTGACGTGCGTGACGATGCAATCTCGATGGAAAGAACATCTGGTTTTTATGTTGGATTTTTTTTTCCCTTTTGCACCGTTTGAATAAAATTCTCATTGTATTTAAACAGTTTGGTGTTTTTTATTTCATTTTAAAGATGATTGTTTTCCTGGTTCACCAATCGAATGCTTCAGTTACGCATGTTAACACATGGTTGCTATGCTACAAGTCAACAATATGGTGGTGGTTCTAATTAAGAAATGTGCATTTGCATATTCATACATTGCTAATTGATCAATCCTGGATCATTTAATTAATGACACTGGAGACTCCTTCCATACCTGTTAGCCAGATAACTGAAAACTTCACCATTATCGATAATTACAAAGGGTTTGGAATCAGTTTATGATGTGCAGCTGCACTACAGTCCGAGCTGCTGCTCTAGAAAATTAATCAACACCTTCTGACCAATCAGAATTCACCAGCGCGTAGGTAGAAATTCTTCCCGATTGCACACACAGCCCTGATGTCTGATCCGCTTACATCAGCCCCGTAGCGGAATAAGATGATTCTCTTCACTCACAACATAAACAGATCATATTTAGGTTTGAAATGAAATCGCACAGCTTTAATAATTCACCCCTGTCGCCAGGGGAGGGTGAGGGAGCATCAGGAATTACACACCGATTCCCAGCGTGAGGACAAACTGCTGAAATGTTGCTACTCTGACGTGAACCTGATCTCAAATCCCAGCCAGGATCTCCACTCGCGGGTTCGTTCGGCTGTGCGCCGTTAGAACGGTCGTTCTCCGGATCGCAGCGCTGGGTTTTATTGGCCATAATAAATCCGAAGTGAGAGTGTGATAAATTAGTCATACGGGCGCTGATGGCTTCGGGGTCGGTTTTCATTTCTTTTTGGCTTTGCAGGTATCCGTTTCAGCCGAGAGCTGACGGAGTCCTGAGCTCACGGCACGTCAGATCAGATCGGATCTGGACGAGCGCTGAGGCTGTACAGCTCCGGAGAACTCGCACAACGTCTAGACTCTGTGCTACAGCCGTGAAAAGGTAACGGGGTTGGCGGTTCTGCGCAATTAGCTGAAAATGCAAGGTGTAAATACGGAGTTTTGCTTACGAGGCTGTTATTGAGCTAAAGTGGAGGAGTATAAATGTAACTGGTCATCAATACTGCACTTCAGTGTCAGTTTTTCTGTATTAAAAAGATTTTGCCGACCTCAAACCCTTGCGAAGATTATATCTCGGATACGGTGTTTATAGAACTAAAAGACGCCACGCTGTGCTGTTAAAATATCCGTTACTATGAGTTTTATTCCTCTTCAACACCAATTTACATTTAGCACTTTGTTACTTATTAAAAACTGACACATCATACTGTTTATCTGTTTATAGTTACAGTTAATGTCCACAAAACAAGTCCGTTCCTGTTCTGACTCCCGCTACTGCAGCTGTTACAGCGGCGCTCTGTAGCCGAACGTTCTTATCTTCCACTCTGTTGTAGGGTTCTACACTGAACCTTTAAAGGTTCCAATAGAATACAGTACCAATATATAAACCAGTTTCTCTCTAACATTACAAGTCGCATTTAAAAAAAAAAGAAAAAAACCTTGATAAATGAGACTGGTGAGGGAGCAGCTGTTTATAGCTGCTATAACATGAGTGAAAACAGGAACTAACTTGTTTCTCAGACATTAAATGTAACTATAAATAGTTGAAAAGTACGATGTTTATTAATCAGTGTGGTACAAGAGCTATAAAACGCTTCGGGTCGTGCTTTACGTCATGTTTTAGCCCTTACAGCATAACTGTGCAGTATGTGTGTGTCCTGTGATTAAAGAAAATGCTTTACATCGTCAATAAGCATAAGCCAGAAAACAGACTCTCATAAACGCAAATGTCCTTCAAAGTGAGCTTGATCTAATAAGGGCATTTTTTTCTGTCCGATAGCAGGTTTTGTTTACGGTTCTTCATCACCACTGGAGTATTTCTAGCTGTAATGTGAGTTTGCCATCCTTCTATTGGTGGATTTTAGAGGCTAACTAACTCATTTGCTCCAGCAAACACCGACTCCTCTTCGTTCTTTTCCTTTATTCGTCTTCGTCGTTCCGGTGCTTCCTTCCGCATTCACGCTGCCGCTTGTAGGAACGCAGAAGGCGCAAACAGAGAAGGTTTGTCCGTTCTGGGCTACCGTAGCGGCGCAACATGGCGGCTCCGTAGAGGTGGACCTGTTCGCTATGTAGATATAAAGGTCTCGTTCTAAACTCACGCAAACACAACGATTCATAGTTGCAGGTAATTATACACTGATGAAAACACAAAAATAAATATATTACGGAACATATCCTCCGTTTCTGCTAATAGATACCCTTGAAATCCTACATAGTGGACCTTTTTAATTAAAAAAAAAATCTCTTGTTATTTAATAAAATAAAACGCTTCGGGGTATACTTTCTCTGTGCATCAAGTTAAAAAACAAACAAACAAACAAACAAAGATTGAGAACAAAAACCGTTGAACGATTCCGATTCAAGGAATCATTTAAGCGAATCGACTCGATGAGCTTTGAACGGTCATTCCGCTCTCGCGCTCGCTGTCTCGCGCGCTGGCCCTTTAAGAGCGAGAGCCGCGCGAGCCCCCTTTCTTTTCATCGCTGAGTAAAGCGCCAGTGTCATTTTCACTATGGCGAAGGCGTAAACAAACGGAAAGCTGCTCTCTCTCTCTCTCATTAGCGCTTCCTCTGGTTTCATCCCAGAGCTCTTCGCTGGCTTCCTTTGTTGTTGAGAAAACGTTAATGGTGCTGGGGAAAAAAAAATCCCTTAGCTGCTTTATCGAGTTGAGAAAAAGGAGTTAAACCGTTAAACAGCGGCTGGATTTCAGGTTTACTCTGAAACACACACGCGCGCGCGCAGAGATGGAGCCCAGTGCAACACAGTTACACCGAAATCCGCTCCATTTCCTCGCCTAAAGCTTAACATTCGGTGTTAATCCTGTGCGTGAATATTATTATTATTATTATTATTATTATTATTATTATTATTATTATTATTATTATTAATCCTGGGGAAGATGTTGACTGGATCTAAGACGACCTTTAAAGTGAGGCAGATGCCAGACCTGAAGGTAAGAAGACCTTTATTTACAAAAACAAAACTCAAATCTGTTTTATGGAAGTATTAAAATCCTAAATACAGCAAACAGGAATATTAAAAGCTAAAAGCTTTATTAGGCTTTCCTTCAGTTTCTATGACCTCAAAATGAGTTAATGAGATGAGTCACTTTTGGGAAGTTTGGAGAAAAGTGACGCTTTTAACTCCTTATTCCTGCACAATTTTCGGACTTTCAGTAACCAAAGTGTACGTTTAGCTTGTTGCAGGTTTTTAGTTCAGATTGCTCTATAAATATGAAATGTTTCGTTTTTTTTTTTTTTTTTAAACTTCATAGGCTTGAACAATGCATCACTTGTTATCACGATTCATTTCCGCGATATCAAATGGAAACCGTTATCGTTTAACGCCTCGCTGAGTGTTCACGCGCGGTGTGATCTCATCAAAAACAAAAACAAAAAAACTACATGGAAATGATTTGGGTCAGAATATATCAGAGGAGTCGTTTAAATAAGTAAATAAATAAATAAATGTTAAAGGTGCTGGTCGTGTGTTTGAGTTTGTTTTACAGCTCTTAAGATCAGCACTGACCGAGAACCGTACACGAAAATAATATCATGTCACGGTGTGTTTAAAAATATTAAACACAACAACAATATTCATACGTTCACATTCAGTGGAGGTCATCGGACCCGGTAGTGAAAAAAACCCACATTTCTGCTTAAAAGACTGGGATAAAATACACGTAATATTTTTGTTCAGGAAATTGACAGATGTTTGATTTTCTTGTCAGGAAAATTGTAATTTATTTCTTGATTTAAATCCCAAACGAAGCTGTCCCACGAGCTCAGTGAGGTTAAGAGGAAAAAGAAAAATTTCTAATTTACAGTGTTTTTATATATATTTGTCTTTCAGAGCTTTATTTTGCTGCGCTGGTATTTTTATTTCACAGTAACGGTAATTAAGCAGCTGAAACCCCGTGGTCAGGTGGATGTTCCTGCGACATACAGTACCACTAAATGAGCTTTATTTAGACCCTGACCTTGCTCACAGTCCCGTACTCTCACCAGGAGCACCAACGTCTCTGCTGCTTCTGCCAACCTTTATTTTCCTGCGTAAAGTCTCTACAGTCCTTCATTTCATGGAAGATGAAACCACGGTTCTTCTATTTTTGACAGTCGGAGAGTAAACAGAACTAATTGCAGGTTGTGAGCAGGGAACCGCTGACGTTGCGAGTGCCACACCGTAGCACCGGCCTGAGGAAACCGTTCACGTGATTGTTTGCATTTGAAAGCAGAAAATGCTGACACTGCAGACTCCTCCCGTAAATATTTGCACTTGCAATGAATTGAGAAAATTAAAATGTTGCACTTTAGGGTGTTTAAGTTTTTTTTATTTTGGTTTTCCTCCACTGTTGCCATAAAGATCTAAAATCTACCTCCGGATTCGTGTAACCGCCCTCTGTGGAGATGTCCGTCTGCAGATAACACCGAAATTAATATTCGATATCGGTCTCAACCATGAGCTTTTTCTTTTTTAGGGTTCTCTCGCACTCTCTCGCTCGCTCTCTCACTCTATTTTGAGGAAACCCCTCACCCTCCCTGCTGAACGCTCGCATGCATAACCATAATGGTCTCAACATCTGGCTGTTTCCAAGACAACCGCAGGCAAAAAAAGGGAGCACGTGATCTGTTGGTTTTACCACGGCTCTGCATATGGAGGTTGAAAAGGAATCCCTGTGTGTGTGTGTGTGGAGCATTTTTCAGGAGAGACAATAAATACAGGTCACACAGGATTGAATTTTTTTCCCCTTCACCTCTCTGTATTCTGCCAGCTCCAACCACTCGTCTGTCCATTTCTAGGAGAAAAGTCAGCACCGTTTAATGTTCTGCTTTTAGAAACTCCAAAATAGGAAACCGTGTCGTTTTTGGCATCACAACAGCCCAGGCTTTCAGGATTTTAATAGTTTGGCATGTCTTCCTGCACTGAAAAGAACATAAACAGCAGAAAATGTGTTCCTCCTGAACATTTCCAGCACGCTGCAGCAGATTCTGGCTTCTGATTGGTCAGAAGGTGCTGATGAGTTTACTAGAACAGCAGATCCGACCGTAGCGTAGCGTAGCGATAGTGCTTTATCGTTTCTGTAGTAACAGAGGCGTGTACGGTGGACATTTCAAGTAGAACTGACTAAAAAATGCACTTGTTGTGACTTGCTTTACCTAAGCAGATGTGTATTTAGCATTTATGGAAGGAGTCTTGAGTGTCAGGTAAAGCTGTAACACTTTTTTTTTGCAGTTTCTCGGTAATGTGACAAGCTGTATGGTGTTTTTTTTTTTTTTTATCTGGGGAGAGAAAAAAAGAGAGTCTGGTGAGGGAACAACTGTTTACAGCTGCTATGACGTGAGTGAGAACAAGAACTATAGTTAAACGTCATCAGAAAGGGCTAAAAATTCTGACCGCTCATTCTTTAATAAATAAAGGATTGTAATTGTGGTATAAGAGAAATAAAACTTCCTCTTATATGGAAAATAATCAACGGCAGGTTTGTAACAGTCACGCCACCTCATCACAACACCGTAGTGGATTATTTCTCTATAACAGCATGAGACAAGCTTTATTTTTATTTTTTTATTTTTAAGTGATTTCAATAGCTGATATTTTAGATTTTCATTGTAAGTGGAACATTTCCGTTCTTTTGTCTGCACAGAGAAGTGTTAACTCACGGAAATCACACCTTGGTGGTGAAGTGCGCCGAGGTGTCGGTTGAGTAAAGATGTCTTTTTGAAGATGACCATGGGTATTTCTGGTGATTTTATCGACTGTGGTTTGAGTGGCTTGCGTGCAGAGCTGTCGGTGGTGTTGAGCAGCTACCTGTGGCTTAGAAGTCTTTTTTATGTTGCCTAAAAATAGTAACCGAAACCTCTACTGGTGAATACGTGGAAAGGAATTCACACTTGGGGGTTGCTGCATACGTTATAGGCTGTAGAACCAGGGTAAAGTTGTTTTAGCAAACAGGTCATGTTGCACTTAGTAGACTAAAATGGAAAACTGTTTGGTCACTAATAGCACCTCACCAGCTCTGCTTTAAAGTGTTCATTTATTTGAGAGTTCTTTTGGAAATTGACATCATTAGCAGATCATGTTGCTGTATTTCCCCCTGCTCCTGGCTGGCTCGCTTCTGACTATTCTTACAGCATGCAGCTACCCAACGTTTTCTCCCCCAGTTTGGTAGATTCTTTTGCCAATTCCCAGCCACCTCTCCTCCATCACGCGACTTCTGCCAATCAGGGATGGTGAAGGCCAACACACGCTTCCACCAAGACGCACACAGTCAACCGCATCTTTTCTAAAGCACTCTGTTGAATAGTCACTGATGGATGTGTCATTGTCAGGATTTGAACTCTCAATCTCCTGACGAGTTCGTCCACTTGGGAGCCCCACTCACTGCATTTTTGGTTTAAAAGTTTCTGTAAATCAGACCAGCTGAACCAAACCTGATGGCCAAATCCGTCACCGTGGTAAAATGGCAGCTTTGAAAGGGGGGGAAAAACCCACTTATGTAAAATGTCTTTGCTTTTATCCTCCCATTTCCAATCTCCATAATATCAGATTTTCCAGTACGCTGACTGGAATGTATGTAATATGAACTTGAATATGAATTTGAGAAGAATGTCCACAAAATGGTACAAGGTTGTTCTGAAACCAGAAACTCACTGTTAAGTCTTTGAGCAATTCTACGTTCACTCTCTGATGATAAATTCGGGGCTAATTCTTAAATTTGTGGATTGTTATTCTGTAGTTTTGTTTGTTTGATCGTTGACTGAGACGTTTGTGGCTGTGTACGAGAACAAAATGTTACAGTGGCTCATTTAGGCTCGGCTTTGTTTTCTTGTGGCTGGAGATCAAGGCTGAAAAATGCTACTGGTATAAATATGAGAAGGACACACACACACACACACACACACACCCTCTCCCTAAGGGCCATAATGTCTAACATAAAAGCAAGCTTTGACCTTTCTCCACCGTGATTCTTTTTTTTTTCCCCTTCTGAATTGCACAGAAACGCACGAGTGTGTGATAGATTTGGTGTGAAAAGTCGTCATGACTGCAACAAGGTTGCACATTCTTTTGGCATTTGCTTATATCTGTGCAAAGATCGAGCCGTTTTCTAAATATTTATGCGGCAGGGTAAAGTATAGTTTACATTTGATCCAGGTGTGCAGGGAATACGCTCCGAAGCAAAAGCCTGACGCACCTCGACACACGTTCAAGATTGCGTCTTTAAAGGCGTCTGTTACTGTTTTATTTTCTGCTCCCGGATCTTTCCTCTCGGACGCCTGCCAGGCACAACAGACGAGAGGACGGCTGAGTGACTGGATAATCCCAGATAAACGCCGCGACGCTTAAACAGCACAAAGTGTAACGGCACACCGGAGGAGTTCAGCAGATGTTTAATCAGTCAGCAGCTCGCTTCAGCTCAGCACTCAAAACATTCATTTTTTATTTCCGAAACCCTTTCTAGGTTGCTGCTGCGTTGTTTACGCCCTATTTCTAGTGATAAGTGACTGTTCAGGGCCTTCAGTCCACCTGGCGCCTCTGTGATTTTAGAGAACGTAGAGATTACGTTTTGGCTCATGTCTGTCTGAGACGCCTGTAAGCACCATCTCTTGAGAACGTTTGTTGGATTTCTGTAGAATTATCGTTGCGACCAGCAGCTGAACGGAGTAGCTTTTGACTCTGATCCTAACAGGGTCCGGATCACCGCGAGGTCGAGTCACGTAGGTGGCGAACGCGTTCTCATCAACACCACTGGCGCCGAGTTCTACTTGTTAAAACAGACGTGCAAAAAAACGCAGACGCTTTGCAATTGCTTGGCGGAAACCTTCATGTTTCAGGAGGTTGCAGGCCGCCCCCTTGTGGTGCGAAAAGAATAGAACGCGAAATTCAGATTTTAAAAAAAAATAATTCGATAACTAACACCAGAAGATCAGGAAGAAGCGGTATTCCTGAAGCGGTCATTTCTACCTGTGATGGGAGGATGCGAAAGAAAAGACTGCGATGTCTGCAAACTGTTCAAACTCGCAAGATTATTATTATTATTGCTGATAACTTGTTTAATTGAGTTAAATAGCTAGCTAGTGTCTAGAGTAAAATGTGACGTGTTAAGTCGCTAGCTTGTTACTAATAGCTGCGATCTCAGCATCGCGGGGACTTTAGCGGTAATCGCCGCTCAGGTGATGGAAACATCAGTCACCTGCAGTGTTTTGCATCATGCGCTCCCCCACGCTGAGTAGCCTGGTGGGCTGATGCTATGCAGGAGGAGTGTGTGTAGAATACAGGAACGTTTTTAAGCTCAATTCCACCGGACTGTAAGTAATGACTATTTTATTTCCTCCAGTCGAGTCTAAAGTTTGCTAGCGAGGGTAAACTGCTACTGTGGAGTTTAGTGTTTAGCACCAGCCCCGAAACCAGACGAAAGACGTCCAGCAGTCACCGGTTTATCGTTTCAGAATGACACGATGTCCGTGTAAAGGTTTGTACGACAAAGGAGGCTCGAGCAGCAGAGTCGCGATCAAAGCCTTTACTGTTCACATCTCTAATAATAAAGAACAGTCGAGCTCCATGCGGTGATGAAAGCATGCGTGTGTTTTGTTAGGAGGTCAAAGGACTAATCTGTTTGCATTCCTGTCGCAGGAACAAAGCGCCAGCCGTTTCTATACGAGCACAAGGCTCACTTCAGGGCCACTGATACACAAAAAGCCCCAAACGCTTTTATCTCTCTCTTTCTCTCGCGCTCTCTCTCTCTCTGTCTCTCTCTCTCTATCTCTCTCTCTCTCTCTCTGTCTGTCTCTCTCTGTCTGTCTCTCTCTATCTCTCTCTCTGTCTCTCTCTCTCTCTCTCTCTCTGTCGCTCTCTCTCTCTCTCTCTCTCTCTCTCTCTCTCTCTCTCTCTCTCTCTCTCTCTCTCTC
>JAQMYM010000019.1:732047-750221 GCA_030014255.1 Parauchenoglanis ngamensis
GAAGATGCTGGGATTGGCTCCAGCTTCCCCGCGACCCAGATGGATAAAGCGGTATAGATAATGGATGGATGGATGAACATTTACTTTCTTTGGTTAAAATGTTTCAAGATTTTAAAAAAACCCTCTGCTTATTTCCAACTTTAAATGGAAAGCTATTTAATGTGGTCTCAGACTTTTGGATCTCACGTTTATAAATTGTAGCTTTTGTTTTATTTAATCACGGTGTTCATCAAGCCTCCACTTGGCCTGCCTGCTCACATAGTTGTTGTTTTTTTTGCAACAATATGGAACAATAAGAACATCTGTCCTGTGGTGTGAAATAAATTCTTCCCTCTCAGAAAATATCTTGCTTAATTGGATGAACACAAGGTGTACTCTTGTTGAATTATTTTATTGTACTGCAGTCATGCAATGCTGGTCCAGATCTGGCAGCGCGTTATCGCAATAAATAGTTCACCTGTTAAATTCCTGGTTTTCCAAATGTGTCTATTGGCCTCATGGGGCCCCCTGCAAACTAGTGTTTTTATATATACGTGTGTGTGTGTTTAGCCTGAGGGTGAATCTGGACATGGGGAAGTCGGCGTACGGCTGGATAATAATGAAGGATGAGAATATCCCTGGCACCGTTGTGAGAACCAGCACTATTCCTGAAGAGCTCGGCCGCCTCGTCTACCTGCTCACTGACAAGACAGGTACCAAGACCTGAGTAGACCACTTTGTGTAATCTAAAGCGGATGATGAATGCAAGGATTGCGGTTTGTGACTACCCGTCACATTCAGATAGAAATTGAATTCAGATTATACTCTGAAGTCAAATGCTTCATGAATTGTTAGGCTCCGTGTTCGCATAGCTAATACCAGGTTCACCGTTATGTTTTCGATTTTCCTAGGCACCCTGACTCAGAATGAAATGGTGTTTAAGCGACTCCATCTTGGCACCGTGTCGTACGGGATGGACACCATGGACGAGATCCAGAGCCACATTACGCAGTCGTATGCTCAGGTAAGACAGAACAGGTATGGAGGGGGAGTATTATTGGTGTCTGTTTAAACGGGTGATTGCAGTGCCATCGAGCCCACATTGTTACTCTTAAAAGTCCAACTTTTGTTTTTTCAACATTTAAATCTAAGAAATTGTGCATTTAACCATTAAAAAAAAGTATTAATCCAATTTTTTACAAGGTGTCTGATAGCAGTGGTTGCAGTATGCTCTTAAATGTGTTACATGATTAAAGGTAACACTCTTGAGAAATATCTTAATGACCAAGGTGTTTTTTTTTTTCCCCCGGAAAAGAAGCGCTGACAGGGTGCTGGGGCGTGCTTCAGGCATGTGTGTGCAAATCGGTTCTGTTTCTATGGCAACTATATCTTGAAAGCATATCACCGCTAACTGCTATATGATTGGTTGTGAAGGGACAGTAACGACACCAGCGCCTTTCTGAGAAGTTCAGAAATATTCAACTCGGACAGCTCAGAGCTGCTGCGCAAAAAACAGCGGAGAAAACTAGAAGGATGCAGCGCTTTCGCGCTAGGCAGCCGCATGCGACGACATGCGCCGAAAAGACGCTGGTATTGAGAAAAAAAAAACGCTATGTGGACACTTGCCCTTAAAAGTAGGTGTGGAAGTTTTTGGCTTGTCCATCCGTCCATGATCATTCTGAGCGTGATATCTCAACAACGAATGATTGAATGTTTGGAGAATTTATGTAGAATTCTCATTGTAACCTGCAGATGAACTTATTAGATTTCTTAAATTGATCCAAACAGGGTCACGGTCACAGCAAGGTCAAATGTCTGCAATTGTTATCTAAGTTCTTGGTGTGATTACTTATTCATCAATGTTCAAAAACATAAAGCCCGTTTTCTGTCATCCGTGCATCCACGTGTCTGTCCGTCTGAGATCCTCATTGGCGTGAAATCTCAAGAACGTGTTGAATGTTTGTCGGATTTCTATGGAATTATCATTGTAACCAACAGACGCGTTGATTCGATTTTGGAATGAATCCAGACAGGGCCAAGGTCACAGCAAGGTCAAATGTCTGATATAGTTTTTTTTTTTTTTTTTTTCCCTCCCAGTTGGAAGTCTCCCATTTGTCGAGTTCTCCTTGTTTTATTAATAGCTTGAGTTTATTTTCTAATTTGCGTAACGGAGTTGAACTTTCGCGACCTTGAAATTCAATCTCACCGTATCATTGGGAATAA
This sequence comes from Parauchenoglanis ngamensis, assembly GCA_030014255.1. Lineage (NCBI taxonomy): Eukaryota > Metazoa > Chordata > Actinopteri > Siluriformes > Auchenoglanididae > Parauchenoglanis > Parauchenoglanis ngamensis. Next base: position 734,250 of record JAQMYM010000019.1, read on the forward strand.
TGAGAAAAGAATGAGCAAACGTACTTTTCTTCTTCCCGTGATCTTCAGGAAATTCAGGAGATTCCTCTTGAACATGTGCCTCGTGGAATAATCCAATATTTCATGGGGTAAATGTGTTCAGGTAACAGGGTTAAGTGAATGTCCTAAATGTTTTATAACATATAATGAATATATTTGGCTCTACATTGGGATTCATGTTGGATTCAGTCTACCGTCACACATCTGTTAGTTCATCAGCACTCTGCATGTGTGCATGTGTGTAAGCCATAGACCTCATCGATTTTTATGCCACTACAGCATTACGGAGACGATGATGTGACTGGCAGGTTAACTGGAACTGTAACGGCCACAGCAATCTATCATATCCTTGTTATATCTGTTCCCCTAGAGGGCACTTCAGACGGCGTGTAATGAAATCCTGGTGAAATTGAATTAGACAGGCATCAATAAACATAATGTGGGTTATTGATAAGCGCTCATTTATTTGCTCAGTGCTGCGGTCGTGTGTGTAGTGCTGGGTCAACGGGAAGCATGGGAAAACAGGAAAGATGCTTGTTCGTATGCTCACATGGTCAGTCTGACCATCATTTTACTTCTAGAAAACATCAAGGAAGTAGGTGATTCCAACATCTATGGTTTGGATACGGGATATGATTTTTGAGTCAAATGCAAACTACGCTTTTTAAATTTTCCAGTTAAAGCGGATCGAAATGTGAATGTAAATCCGATTCACAGAAGGAGAAAGGACATGGGGAAATAGAACATGTGCATTAGTTTCTGCTAGCATGACCACATTTTAACCTTTTAGAAACCACGTGAGTGGGAATGTGACGGCTTCGGTCCCTCAAGGAAATAAATAAGTTAGTATGGTCAAAGTCTGTTATTCGTCTCCGCTTGCTAGGATTTCCATCCCTTTAACAGGTCATTTAATGGGGCTTACTATCCTTCAGTGAAAGCAGGAGGTTAATACGTGAGCAGGTGAAGCCCACAAGTTGCCTTTTTCACGCCTACAAGTGTGTGCGTTTGTTGTGCTTGGTTTCAGTTTGAAGCCTGTCATCTCCGCTCCTGTGTGGAGCTCTCTCAGGAAAAAGGGGCTAATCGGGAGAAATCACCCGCTCTAGTGAAGCAGAGCCTCTCTCTCATCAGGCACACTCGCACAGACGCGCACACACACGGGTACCCGCACAGCAGCTGGTGGTTGCAGCCCTCATGGACCGTTATGACAGGAGAAAGATGAATGATGTGTCTTTGCATCTCCCTTAGTGGGGAATTGCGCTGGTAGTTAAGAACATGACATGAACACATGCACTGTGTTCTCTTTGGGGTGTAAATAGACAAAACTAGTTTATTTTTAGACGCACCTTGCAGGTTGAGGTTAGATTCTTATACTTGCATGATTGTCTGTGATCTTGTTCATCCTTTTGCAGGCATTACAAGCCAATTTATCCATTAGGTTATCCATTAGGCATTGAGATTTGAGCTGATCTCATGTTTATGGGTGTGTATGTATTTTGCAGGTGAGCTCAGCTGTGTCTAATGGCAACAGTGCCAGCTCTACGCCGTCCCGTAAGGCAGCGCCGTCCGGGCCCAAAGTGCGCAAGAGCGTGAGCAGTCGCATCAACGAGGCTGTGAAGGCCATCGCGCTGTGCCACAATGTCACACCCGTCTACGAATCACGTGCTAACGGTGCCAGCACCGAGCCTGAGGGCACTGAGGCTGACCAGGACTTCAGCGATGCCAACCGAACATATCAGGCCTCTAGTCCGGATGAGGTGAGTGCAGTGAACAGACACAGCTACTGATCTGCAATCTATATGATTATACAGAGTGTAGAAGGCTGAGCTGTTTCATATGCATGGAGAAATTATGGCTGTCGTATAGCTTTATTAATTGCAATTGAATTCCTGAGATTTACAATAATTAACGAGAATCTAATTTTATTCTGACACACATAGCAAATATTAACATATTTCATAAGGAAATGTTATGTTATCATTTGTCATCTAATAATGATATCGTTTCCAATTTACCCACACTTTAAAAAAAAAAAAAAAAAAACAAAAAAAAAAAACGCACTGGCAGAAAAGACTAGTAGCTTGCTTTTGCTTTGTTAAGCTGCCTATAAGAAACAGAAAAATGTTCTACTTGGGCCAAATCCCAAATGGCTGTAGAAGCTATGTAGTGCAGAATGGAACAGCATTTGTGACCACCATGTCAAAAGCATAGCTCTGATCATATTTCTCGTATGTCGGGTTGTATTTTTTCGATCAAGGGTTAAATCGAACAGCATTTGTATAGTGAAACTCATGTTGTATATTTGTATTAAACATTATTATTATTACACATTAAATATATGTACAAAAAAGAAACCGTGACCCTGTATCCATACTGTTGTTTTTGTCATATATCTAGATATTTGACGTTTTATGAAATACCCATCCCTTCTTCCTCTCCCTGAAATCCGACACGTTTCATCATTCTGTGCTCTCTGAATGCCGTGTTTCAGTACCTGCCAGAACAGATAACTTTGCGCACCAAAATAATAAGTCGCACTAATAAGTCGCCTTCTGCGCCTTCCATCTCTATAACGTGTGTAATCCTATATAGCCGAATATTTGGCATTTATGAGCGCTCTAGTCTAGAATTTACTGCCTCACTGAATGATAACATAGACATTGTTTTGTTAGAGAAACCCGAGAGGACGCTTAATATATATCAGAGACGGGGAGGGCATGAATAGGTCACGCATGAGGACATTTTCTGCTGAGACACTGAGAGGGTATTTATGACATACGTCTTACTGTATAATAGAAAAGTAATAAAAACGGTATAAGCCGGTATTCAACGGTATGTTGAATAGCAGTGATGAATAGGATCACGAGATGTATCGCATGATATTCCAGCTGTTGATAAAAAAAAAAAAGGTGCGCACTTCTGACGTTTGCGGTTCTGGTACAAATCCAATCGCATCCAATCGCTCTGAAATATCGACAGCTCTAAGAAAATGCAGTCAGTCAAAATTTCTGGAGATGATCATTCACAGAAACCTTCCTTTCTTGTTTGCCAGAGCATTAATCGTTCCCTTCACGCCTTTCTTTAGACATAAATGTCTTCTAAGGGGCTAGAAGAGAGAAAAACCGTCCGTCTGTTCGAGTGGAATTGCCTGTCCGCTCTTCTCCCTTGATATGTCTATTTATTTATTTCCTTTAATGCTCACGTCTTATCTGCCCCGTCGTCTCCCTCTCTCCGAGTGATCAATATTTAATTTTCTCAGGGGACAAGTGCTCAGTGTTATTTCACGTCTTGGGTGTGTGACTTTCAGTGCAGTGCGTCCACAATGCCCCCAAGACCTCTTCTGCTTTGTAGTGACATACAGCAGGTCATAATGAACGCTCATGTATCATAGACATTTTATTCTGAAACCGTATAAACCAACTGGCATTTTAGGAGAACCCATAATTATTTCATCATTAAGCCGAATTTATTTTACAGTAAAGTTTGGATCAAATCACATAGAACTACATTGATAAGACAGTTATGAGAGATTTTTGTTGGAGTTGTTCGACATTATTTATTGAATTATGTAGCCACATTTTTAATGATCATTGATGGAATTTATCAACTGGGCTTTAATTAGTGTCTTTGCAGTACAAGTGTAGTAATATTTAAGTACATCTAAGTAACATCTGATTCTGATTAGATATGGATTGTTAACACAGTGCGAAATCTGAATTTCTTTCAACGTTCAGTTGGTTGTCACTCCACGGTGGTCCTTTTCAGTTTGTTTAACTTGCACAGTTGTATTATGTAGCACTATAGGATGACTGCACACCGTCACTCACTCCCACACTGTGATGTTTTGCAGGTGGCCCTGGTGCACTGGACGGAGAGTGTGGGCCTGACCCTGGTGAACAGAGACCTGAGCTCTCTGCAGCTGAAGACTCCAGCGGGCCAGATCCTGACTTTCTACATCCTGCAGGTCTTCCCTTTCACCTCCGAGAGCAAGCGCATGGGCATCATAGTCCGGGTGCGTCTGAACGTGTGTTCCGTAAGACATTAGGGAATGACGGTATTGGCGTTTATGTGAAAGAGCAAAGAGATTTATTATACACTAGCAGTCAAAAGTTTGGACACACTTTCTCGTTCATAGGTTTTTCTTTTTTGTTTGTTTGTTTGTTTCCTACATTGTAAAACGGTACTGAACTATGAAGCAACACATATACAGAATTATGTAGTAAACAAAAAAAAAAAAACTTATTAGTTAAAAGCTTATTAGTGGAATTTCTTGCCTTCTTAATGCATTTGAGACATACAGTAAATAGTAACTCTAGTAAAATAGTAAATCACAGGGTCTGTGGTAGCTCAGTGGTTAAGACGTTGGACTAGTGTTCGGAAGGTCGTGAGTTCAAATCCCAGCACCGTCAATTTGCCACGGCTGGGCCCTTGAGCAAGGCCTTTAACCTTCACTGCTCACTTGTATAAAAATAAGATGTATGTAAGTCGCTCTGGATAAGGGCGTCTGCCAAATGACATAAATGTAATGTAAATGATAAAAATACAGTATTTTTTTATAACAGCCCTATTGAACAACTGGAGTAATCCATATTATGTCAACATCTAAGTAAAGAGAAACAAAGGACACATGAAGTGTCTTTCAAGTAATAAAAAGAACATCGAATTAGAAGGTGTGTCCAAACTTTAGACTGGCAGTATGTATAGAGATCAAATTAAAAGCAGATAAATGTGTGATGGATCACATCGGATTTAAAGATATTCACTTCAATTTCTTTTAAACTTTATTGTTCTGTCTAAATTGAAATGGCAGGAGGAAGCCACTGGGGAGATCACATTTTACATGAAGGGGGCAGATGTTGCCATGGCCAGCATTGTGCAGTACAACGACTGGCTTGAGGAAGAGGTAAGAGTGAGGTTTTATAAAGTGTGATTAGCTGTATTATGAACGTGGAATCCTTTCAGACTCGAAGCATGAATGAAAAACAAAACCCTTCTTCCTCTTTCACAACCAAATCTAAACGATCAGGACCGCGCAGCCCGAGCCACAGTCAAAACACCAGGCTTCATTTCTCGTCCTGATGTTCATAACACATAACACTGACCAATCTGCACTCACTGAACGCCGGAGGTGACCTTTATTAATTAATTAACGAGTGGCCTAAATAGAGGAACGTTCCTGGGAGGCAGTATAGCGCTACATGTCATAATCTCGGCTGTGGTGAAAATGATGTGTATATGTAGATGTGTGTGTGTGCGCTTATCAATAAGTAATCAGAGATGAGCGTCAGCCTGTTAGGTTTTCATAGCAAAAATAAACTTCCGCCCTGATTCTGTAGAGTTGGTCGCTCTGAAATCCTCCCAAGGCTGTATTTTTTATATAGATTGTGCCACTGTGTGAAAGAAATGTGTGCATTTATGTTTTGACACTTTAATTATATAGACTTCATTACAAGTTAACACAGATGTTAACATTTTCATTTTTCCTTTTTTTTTTTTTTGTAATGAAAAAAAAAAAAAAGATTATTGAGTCAGGTGCGGGAAAATACTGTATAACTTGTTCTTCCTGAGCTGCTGTGAGTCACCACGATCAGGCACTCTTTAAACCTGAAATTCCAAATTATTACATCCTGTAGCTTTAAAACAAAATTGATCTTCAGTACTTCCTTTAAAACTTTTAAAGCTGGTGTTACATAATTGGACTAAAGACATGTTGGTTTGATCCGTCTCGTTAAAGAAAGTTAATAAAGGATGATATTTAAGACCTCGTGCTAAGCTTGCTCACTTGACTATTGTTAGTGAATAAAATTGTCATTATGCCACTTGTATAAAAGGATGTGCATCAGAACTGAATCTACTTGTGACAAATTCAGGTTAGTTTATTAGCATTATTGTCAATCACACGTGTCCAAGACGAATTCCATGTATGTGTCAAATACATGGCAAAAATAAAGTGATTCTGATTCTAATAACTAACTACCTACCTACCTAACTCACTAATTCATTAACGCACCAGCCAGTACTACTCCCGCCCCCCAATTTGCATATCTTGCCTGTTCAAGGATTATGAAAACTTTTGAAGTGAAAAATCCCATCCTATTTATTTAAAAGAAACATCACGTCTAATGAATTAAAAGATACACCTTCAAGATTTGCTTGAAGATTTACACAAAGCTATGTTAGAGTTGATTAAAAAAAAATCACCTGTATGCGTGTCTGTTAGTGCGGAAACATGGCCAGAGAGGGACTACGGACATTGGTGGTTTCCAAGAAGTCTCTGTCTGAGGAGCAGTACCAGGACTTTGAGGTACAGATACATGACTGACTGATGGTGTTATTTAGTTCAGTGATGTTCTTAACCGTTATTGCTGCGCTGTGCCTCTGTAGAGTCGTTATAACCAGGCGAAGCTGAGCCTCCATGACCGTGCTCTGAAGGTTGCTGCGGTGGTTGAAAGTTTGGAGAGAGAGATGGAGCTGCTGTGTGTGACCGGTGTAGAGGATCAGCTGCAGGCCGACGTCAGACCTACTCTGGAGCTCCTCCGCAACGCCGGCATCAAGGTCCAGCCACTCGCAACGCGTTACGCAGCCTAATATTTCACTCGGGATCAGAAGGCAACAGAAATATTTCTGCGCAGTAGTGGGCTTTTTTTAACTGACATTATTTCTCTCACTTATGTTACAGATCTGGATGTTGACCGGAGACAAGCTAGAGACGGCTACGTGCATAGCCAAAAGCTCTCACCTGGTGTCCAGAAATCAAGATATACACGTCTTCAGACCAGTTCGTATTAAAGCCTTGGTTTCAAATACGGATGTTTAGTTAGATGCTATGGAAACTTGTGTGGGCGTGTCCGCTTGCATAATGTTTGGTAACAATGTACAAATTACTGGGTGGGTTTTAATTACGAGTCTTAAACTGTCCATGGTAGGTGTCTAATCGAGGCGAGGCCCACCTGGAGCTGAACGCTTTCAGGAGGAAACACGACTGCGCTCTGGTGATCTCGGGAGACTCTCTGGAGGTAGGCCAGCCTAAACGCTCTGCATTATAGATGAGGTTTATCATGGGTGGTGCAAACCTGAAACAGAAAGAACGTAGAGAATTTGAAAAGAACAGCACTGAAATCCTTGTCTTCCAATGTGCGTGTGCGTGTGCGTGTGCGTGTGCGTGTGCGTGTGCGTGTGCGTGTGCGTGTGCGTGTGTGTGTGTGTGTGTAAGGATGAGGCCGTGTCGTGCCTCAAGCAGTAGAAATAACCGCAGATATATGTATCAGCAGTCGACGTGTTGGTAAAGATCGTGTTATATCCTGTGTTAAAAGCAGAGGTTTCACGGGTATCAGGAGCACGAGACTCCAGGAAGCACTCGCACCTTTCAGTCTCGCCGATACCAAACGAAAACGCAAAATAATAAAACGTAGATGGCGTTTGAAAGAATCCAGGGTTATGAGTCGAATCATTGCACGGGTCAGATTCAGGTCATGTGACCTAACATTCATGATGGAGACTGACATGCGATTGGCATTTTCATCCTCATCAAGCTGTTCTTGTGCCCTGTGGATGAGGGTGGAGTCATCGTGCACAAGACCACGCCCATCAGGATAGCAATGTTGATTTATGCTGATTGTGAATTTGTCTGTGCGTGATTTCAGGCGAGTGCGTCCTCCAGAGAGCCGTGCTGGTGAGGAAGAAGCTCTCGCCGAAAGAAGGAGGCGGCTGGCTGTCCGGAACTCTGTTCTGCACCCATTTCCGCGTGGCCTTTGTGCCTCAGGACAGCCCGAGACCAGACGTGAGTGGCTTTCGTACGGAAACACTTCATCATGTGGCCTTTCTGTTCTCCTCGTTTCATGTCTCTGATGAAGTATCCGGCTCAGATAATGCTCCACAGATGAACAGTAATCTGTTTTGCATGCCGCCAGCTCTTTATCTGCTTCTCTTTCCTCGTTTGTTTAGGACAATGCCGATCCCGTGCTCCTCGGCGACCATGATGTCGCTCTGGCCTCCATCGAGAAGGTCGTGGCTGGTAAGACGGTCCGACATCAAACAGCTCCGTGTCAGAGTTGGTTCAGGTTTTATCTTTGTGCTCATCAGCTGTGTTTACGTTCCGGTGTGTTCTCTGTTTCAGTGGGACCGTCCCGAACCAAACTGGTGACCCCTAACTCCTCTCTGAAGTTCACTCCTGAGGAGCTGGTGCTGTACTGCAGAGACCTGCGCGTCCTCTGCTTCCTGTTCGACAGACTCACGCCTGACGCTCAGGCTGTGGAGGTGTGCGAGCTGTAGAACACACAGTATTCTTACCTTTTAAGTGGTCAAAGTCACGACGCACTGTCGCTAGGCAACAAGGAAATGCAATGCCGATGCCGAGCTAAGCTAGCTACGACATAGCTGTTTCATATAAACAATGTATAGTTGGGGAGTCCGTAGAAACAAGACAGAACCATCCAGAAGGTCAACGTTTCCCTCAGATGTCGCAGTGGATTACTAAGAAAAGGCGCCGTACGGTTAATAGTGAGAACTGTTAGCATTGCGTTACTGTTCATGACCTTAACACGGCCCTGTTAGAGAATTATGTCAAAAACAGGGTTTTCAAAAGCATCCTAAATAAGTAGATATATAAGAAGTAAATATACTATAAATTATATATTTTAAAAAAAATTAGCATTGAATTTTAAAATTAATTTAAACTATATTATTAAAAATAATTTAAAAAATGATGTAATAAGAAAAAACAATTAGGTATCTAGTAAACATCACGACTTTATACTGAAAATTGGGAATGTTGTTGTTTTTATTCAGGCATGTTGTAATAACAGAAATTCTGCTCGCTGGAATGCCTTTTACTCTCGAAATCTCCCTCTCTTAGACTCCGATGGGGTTTTTATGTTTGAACTGATAAAAGGGTATAATTTCATTTTAATAATAAACACTGCTGCTTAGACTGTACGAGCCTGAAAACTGCTTTCATGCACAATGTGTAGTTTCCTAATTATATTTCATATCAGTATTAATTAGTAAATGTATTGCAATGCCTTTATTATGAAATAGCCCGAGCATGTATGAATTAGTGAGATGATAACGACACTTGTGACATATTCCACTGTAGATCACGTACACCATCGCCAAGACGTACCAGCCGCTGAAACCCGGCACCATCCTGTCCTTCCAGAACGCAGCTTTGGGAAGTATCGGTGAGTGAAAGTCTGCTCTCGTGATTTATGTTCTCCGACACGGCGATCGTCTCGCATCTCTGCGTTCTTAACGAGGACGGATTCCAGACACTCAGAACAGGATGTTTTAGCCACACGCCAACAGGAGCAGCTGCACTTCCTGAGTGCGCACTGATTGTCCTTGTTATCTTCAATCTAACATTTGATATGCAAATAAAATCATATGAAGATACGTGAGGCGAGCAGATCTCCTCTGAACCACCGTTAACCAGCTGAATAATGCAGAGTAACACGACCTCCTGGCCTTTACTCAACCCTCTTGAGCTGTGTGTGTGCACGCGTGTGTGTGTGGTGGGGTCCGTGCTCATCGCACTAGTGCCTCCATATTGTCACTGCACCATCTAATAGATTTCACGCTCAGTCTCTCCCTCCATCTCGATTTTGCAGAAATGAAGCAGTTCCTGAGCAACCGGAGGCGCGACCAGAGCATGAACTGGTACGAGAGCGCAGCGGACTGGGAGCAGGAGCTGGAGAGGACCGGAGCCACCGGCTGGAGGGTCAGTGCCGTCAACGACCGCTTCGAAATGTCCACCAGGTAACACCAACCTGCTCCTTTAATAAGCTAAGAACAACTCTACTATACAGGCGATATGGTGGACAGTATAATGGCGTGTGGGTGTGTGTTTTACTGCCCTCTGCTGCCTGTGAGGTGAATTGCAGGATTACAGTATAAACATTCACTAGGTTTCTTTCAAAATAAACATCACATTTAATAATAAGCACATTTTCCGCAGACCTTTCAGCAGGGGGCGGAGCTTACCTCAGGGCCCGAACAAATGTCCAGCTTGAAATAAAGAAACTACAGACCCGATACATCGCTATATTAAAAATTATTATTTTGCTTGGCTGTTTTTAAATGGTAAATATTACAAACTGCATCTTTAGTGCTCTAGAAATGTCAATAATTGATTAAACTTAAAATTCGACACACCTCAATAAAAGTAAAATAAACAGGCCTCTTGTAAGGTTAAAACTATTAAATAATATCTAGATGTAACTGAAACAAAAGCAGATTTACAGAATAGTATCTAAAGTTACAATTTAAATGAACAGTGTGATTTCAGAGTCCGCTGAAAAGTCTGTGGAATTTTTAACATCGGCTGATTTAAAACGTCGGATAAGCGAGGTATCGATCCGGCCCCACTGTTCCGCATTCATGTGGAATATTCTGGAATGTAAATGGATAGGAAACATTCAGATGTATAAAGTAAATCCACACGTTTGTTATACAGTGTATACATGTACAAAAATGTTGATCTGTATTTGAATATGTAAACAAATTGTCTAATAAGGAGAAAGCAGAGAAATATGAGTCACATCGCAACATTAAACTGAAATCAACTTTGTTATATTATACAATATATATACACACACACACGCACTGTATACACATGTAATATATATATACAAGGTTCCTCCTCTTGATTTGGATTTCTTTCGGTTCTCCAGCCTGTCCAGGTTTAACGTGGTTCCTCAGAAGGTCCTGGACACCGAGCTGAAGAAAACGTTCGCCCATTTTAACGACGGTCGCATCCCAGTGAGTATGAAATGGAGCGCCGCGTGGCACGTGCAGGATTTTACAGTAAAATGCCGTGTGCTTCAGCGTGGCGTCTAAACTGATTCGCTCTCTGTAGCGCTGGTGTTGGCGGCATCCGAGCGGCAGTGACCTGCTCCGCATGGCCAGCTTTCAGAACAACATCTATCACGAGAAGGACGATATCCGGTTTGTAGACCTTCACACACACACACACACACACTGACCTTTGTGTTCTAATGTTTTGTCTGGCTGAGGAAATGTTTTGACCTTCAGGCTAGCAGAAATCACATCTACAACAAAACATTGCCTACAACTTCAACTTCTATTCTCAGAAGTCTGAGACGTGTCCATGAACTCCACATTACCGTCGTATGTCTTTCAAACATTTTATTTCAAGTGATCTCAAGCACTTCCTAAATTTCCTTTAAAATCAATTAAACCGTCTAGTCATACATGAAAGTATACACGCTCCTACGCAAACACACACTAGCTAATCTCAGTAATATTTCACGCTAACGTTACACCACAGCTCTGTTCATTAGTGCAGCTACAAATCACAGGTTTCTATTAAAATGACTATTAATGCGCTCGTTTGATTACGTCGTTGTATTGTTGCGTTGCCGGATGCCTGCGTGTGTAATCGCTGAGGTGTAAAGAGACGTTTGTCGATTTGTTTGCGGAAGGAGTCTCCAGTGTCGGCACTCTGTAACAGTCCGAGGTAAAGCTGTAGCTTTAGGTTTAAGCACATCCTCGGGACAGAGGAGGTTGGGCGAGTTCAGGAGGGGTTTTTTCCTTTTTTTGTGAAACCTGGAACTCCACTTCAGCTAGTCTCTGTTTATTTTACTAGAACTGCACAACACAGGGTGTTTTATTCATTAGAGAGAAATAACATGAGGATGGTGAGCTCATGATGAGTTTATTCATCTCATCATGCATAACATCTACCGTTTTACATTTTCTCTGAGGCTTCGTCTCCAGTCTTTTCTGTCCATGTGTTGATAGAACCGTGGCCGTGTTGGCTGCTGGTACAAGCTAATAATGCCGAAAGTGAAAGTTCTCCCAGTAATAAATTGATCCCGAGGTCATTAGATATCTGTAGAGATGATGCAGGGCTAATGCGCTGCTAGTGTAATGCACATGCTGTATTGTGTGTTGGAGCATAATAAGCGCTGTCCTGAGCAGGAACCTGGAGCTGATCCTGTTCGGGGGCCAGACGCAGTGTGTGGTGGTGGAGCTCGGGGATGAAACGCCTTCGCCTGCCGACGTGCAGCTCGCACACGCACGGCTGCGCTCCCTGTGCCTCGGAGGTGAGGACACACAACATAAAACAACACTTTACTGATCGGGGGTGGATCAGCGTACAAATATTAGGAGATAACATGCAGTATGCGTGATGGATCTGAAGAATGGAAGAAAGAAAGAATGATCCAGATGTATGCAGATACACAGGCTGGGCGATTCTCTCAGATTGAGATCAGAAATAAGGTCATGATTTCTTAGTTTTGTCCAAAACAATATGTTTATCTATTAAAGAAGGTGAGTCTAATTAAAAACTAATTAATCACGGAAGGCATTTTTCTGCGAAATCTCAAGTGCTTAACAAGCAAATCTCTACAAATCTGTATTCGTCTCCGTGTGTGAGAGCGCAACATGCCAAAGTAAAAAGGAAAGCAGTCATATTAGTGTCTGCTTAAAGTACTAACCTGTTTCTTTCTGTTCTCCTGTCGAGAGCGAGAGTTCTGTCGTCTTGTGAAACTCGCGCACAGCTTTCCTCTGTGATTTGGGGTTAAAGAGTGTTTATGGTGATAAACAAATGAAAAGTTAATTCTGAAAATTAATTTCGAGGTCCGTTAATCTGTTTATGCTGTACAAGTCCCTGTGGACGAGCTGTTACTATAGCAACGATAGCGTAATATTTTAATACAAGCTTTTAACTTGCAGCGGCACTAACATCAAAGATACTGTTATGAAAAATGGCTTTCTGTCTCTTCCTACAGATATTTCCTCCTCCATGTCCGTGCCGGATGACAAGTGGCTTTCCACTCTGGAGGGAACTCACTGGCTGGATTACACCAGGTACGAGAAGGCGTTAGCATTCAGCCGCAACTCGTCGCTAACCCCGACTCCCTGTGCTGTAAAAAGCAAATCATCTGAGTTTACAGCGACGCTTTGCGAAATGAAATGACTCCCACGTAATTAATTTCCGCCTGGTGTTTATTGGCTCTAACCGAATTAAGAAATGAAATGCCAGATGGCTCCTGATGGAACCGTTTTCCATAAACCACTTGTGTAAACTAATTACACTCAATCTGTTTACTGACGATACAATTGTATGCATTCTCTCAGTAAGCTAAATGAAATTAAAAGATTCTCTTTTGAAGGATTTAATGGTAAAGTAGGAGAACTGGTCTGAGCAGGGCATTTTAAACCATTATAAATACTCTATGTAGAATAATTAATTAATTAATACCCAGTAAACACCTAAAAATGGCATGTAAGCATGTGTACACCCACGTTCTATGAATATGCATGAATATGCAAATTAGGCACAATGCCTTCCCTGGTTGCATAATTGGCATTGTGATGCTTTTTTTTCCAATTTCCTGTTCTTTTTATGCTGTGTTGTTCGATAGCTAGCTCCGCCAACGGACCTACAAACGTACGAGGAAATGCATCATCCTGTAATCTCAGGCATGATTGGTCCAAAGCCGAGGAGTTATTTAGTGACCTCACAAATCGAGCTCATATGTAGCTCCGCCCACAATACAGTTATCTCCAGATATGAATTATGTACAAAGTCTTTGCTTAAAAATGCAGAAACTTTAAGGGTTCTTTGGTTTGGGTACCTTAAAGCAGATCCAAGAACCCTACAACAGATTGGTTCTCTATCTGAAAGGATCTCCAAACTAGAACCCTTAGTTCTACAAAGAACCCTTTGAGTGTATTAGTTAAATGTAGTTTTGTGTGTGTGTGTGTGTGTGTGTGTGTGTGTGTGTGTGTGTGTGTGTGTGTGTGTGTGTTAGGTTCTCTCTAAGAAAAGCTGCAGAAGTGTCCTGCTTGCTCCAGCGAGGTCAACTGACCGTCGTTCTACAAGGTGCGTCTTCAGCATTTAGAAAAAAAATATTTTTTTAAAGACACTAGCGGAGAGAGAACGTTCATCACTGCCTCGTCATGTCCGCTGTGAGTGACTCGACTCCGCTAAAAATACCCTGATGAGTTGAGATGAATGGAGATTATTTTTTTTTCCAGACCTGTAGGTTGATGATCTGTATGAGCGAAAGCCTGAGTCATGTTCCACATCTTAGGATATTTTTATGCAGAACAATGCTAATTTAAAACTCACAGAAGTTAGAATATCCTTGTCCTGATGCTACCTCTGAAATAATTCATTTACTAAAAAAAACAAATCAAGACCCTGTCATGATACAGCATTGAGATCGGTTTCTTTGGTATTAGTGTTGTGTTATGAATACTACCCGTGTTCATTCATAATGCGTAGTACAAGTAGCTATAGAGTCTAATGCATTTTCATTAATGATTATAACTAATGTATGGTTTTGCTTTGTATAATATATATTTCACATCCTTTAATGAATGATGCCACTGTAGAACAGCCAGTGTTCTGGATGTGTCTCTTAGTCCCTGACCTAGTGAGCTAGCATGATGATGATGTGTTTTTGATCGAGATCAAGATCTAAAGACCTTCTTTAAGTCGCCCTGGATAAGGCCATCTGCTAAATGCTGTAAACATAACAAAAATAAGCAATTTAAACTCCACAGTTGAGGATTACATTAGTTTTTACAGATTTATACACACTCAGGAGCACAGGTAGGCTATGAACATTTTTCTGAATATACGTGATTTTCATGAGCAAACTCTTTACGAATACCTCCATTCGTATGCAGCTTGGTAAATGAGGACTAATGCCTCATAAATGTGACCTTTCCGATAAATCTGCCGGACGCTGGTGCAGAACATATAGAAATTTGAGTCTTAATATAATAATAATAATAATAATAATAAAGGAGTGTATAGAAGCAGGTCGGGACTTGGCTCTTGTCCCGTCGCAGTGATGCTGTAATTCTCAAACATTTCTTTTGTGTCTTTGACGGTGTGCTAAGTGGTGCTTTGTCCCTACAGAGCCTGAGGACCGGGACATGAACTGCGTGGTGTCCAGTCTGGTGCAGGTGATGTGTGACCCACACTGCCGTAGTGTCGTGGGCTTTCAGAGCCTCGTGCAGAAGGAGTGGGTGATGGCGGGCCACCGGTTCCTCAGCCGCATCAACTACCACCGAGACAGCGACAAAGAGGAGGTGAGAATGCAGCTATTTTTTATTTATTTTTTTATTTTTTTAATGAATCACAAGTACTACCTCTGCCTGGAGATTAATGCTTGCCTCTATAGACTGATCTCCAAGATAATGACCCAAAACGTGGATACAAATTAAGTACACATGTGGATTTGACCTCTGTTTGAAAAAAATAACCCCTGCAGTCTGAATTGATGTCTGTAAATGTGCACAATGTTAAGCAAATAAATGAGTGTGATGTGTTTGTTGTGATTTGTTCGGTGTGTTCAGGCTCCGATCTTCCTGCTCTTCCTGGACTGTGTGTGGCAGCTGTGGGCTCAGTTTCCCGCACATTTCCAGCTGACTGAAGCCTACCTGCTGGCCCTCCATGACAGCGTGCAGCTGCCTCTGTTCAACACCTTCCTGGCCAACTGTCAGAGGGAACGGTGCCGCCCATCACAGGTACACACGCACATACACGCAAACTGTTTTTATTTAACATTTATGGAAGGAGAGCTTTGTAACAGTCAGAGTTAAAGCTGTAACTTTAAGTTTTATGACCTCTTCAGGACAGAGGAGTTTATGCTTCTTTACAGCATGACAGGCTGTGTTTTTCACAGCACTTGTCTCCGAGCTACACTCCAGTAAATGGGTTGAGAGAGTTACCCAGAGGCTCGGCCGAGGAACCGGTGGACCCTCCGTTCCCCCCCGTGTGGGACTGGGCCCTGCAGTACAGCACCCAGAGACGGGCTCTGTTCACCCAGCCCGTGTGCCAACAAGTTTCCCCCGCACCTGTGCTCAATGGCAACCTCAACACCAACCTGGACCCCGAGTGGGTGAGGATACGGGAGGGCATGTGGGTGGGCGTGTTGGTGAGGATACGGGAGGGCATGTGGGTGGGCGTGTTGGTGA
>JAQMYM010000019.1:755237-777606 GCA_030014255.1 Parauchenoglanis ngamensis
GGGTGCTGTATATTTTACATTTTATGTATATATATATATATATATATATACATAAAATGTAAAATATACAGCACCCTAGAAATAAGCATCTGCCTACGTTTATTTACTGCCACGCCTTTTTCGAAACCCTGTTTTATCAGATGCCTGAACGTCTGCGCCCACAGACGCAGCTTCCTCTTCGAGGAAATAACCGAGTGCTTGTTCCTCCTAATTGATCTTCTGCGGTCATTTCTCCCAAGTTGAAAGGCAGCGAGTGAGTTATTGCAGTCGTATTGTGTCGTGTTCCCACACGCCGTGCTGGTTTGTTTATCCCCGGCGGTACAGGAAGGAGAAACCCATTTCCTCTTTTTCCTTTTTCTCCGATTGGTATCAGCCCGGCTTGCTGCAGATGAATAAATTCAGACCTCGGAGAGTTAAAACGCATTTCTTCGAGGTTCAACTGCCGATTAATTTGTAGAAATCAAAACCGACACCATGATGAGATTTGTGACGATTTTATATTTGTATGAAAATAAATATTTACACCATCACTTTACAAGAAGCATGAGGTTCATCGTCAATATTTCAGTGCAAATGTACTCAATACTGTCATCCACAGCACGGGATACGAAAATAACTTAAACAGTCAGACGGTGCACACTGAAAACACACTCGAGTCTTCAGTTCATGGAAACCACGCAGCACACACCAAAAATAGACTGTAAGTAAGGAATAAAACACTGTGGTGTTCTGTTACAGGAGAATAATAAAGGACGATGGAAGGTGATGAAGCGCAGTTACTGTTTCCACCCTGATTATTTTCCTAGAACAGCATTTCTTGAAATGTTTCACTCTTCTTATGCCACAGCAATTTACCACTTCAAGTTTTCATTCAATAACAAACAAGATGGCGTAATTTTATCTGCTTATAGTTACATTTAATGTCTAGGTTACTTATCTTGTAGCAAAGGTGCGTTCAAATTAGCAAACATTCGCAAACACTTTCAGACAGACACTTGTTTGCTTGTTTGCACTTGTTTGCTTCAAACACTTGTTTGCTTCGAGTTCACTGCGAATGTTTGCAAACACACAAACGGTCTGCGGAGGTTGTTTTCGGCAACCAAACATGGACGAAGGACTAAGGCTACGTCCACATTAATACGTTTTAGTGTTGAAACAAAAACCATCTCCGTCCAGACAAGCGTTTTAACTCTGTATAAGAAGTAATCCCTGTCCATATTAGTACACCTGAAACTCGTGTCACGTGACCGTTCATCATTCAGAAACGCTTGTAATCCGCTGGTAGTCGAGGAGGATGATGTTTGTTTACTTCCGGAGAAGGGTCACGTGATAGCAGAGTGACGAATTAGGGGAGGATGCATTGTGACTGATGTCTGCGTCATTGTCGCCAAAACTCTACGTTTCTGGCCGTCCACACTGAAACATTCTCAAACTAAAAGGCGAGACGCTTCCAAAACTCTCCATTTCAGGGGCTTGAAACGCGTGAGTGGTGTAGACGCCAGGCGTAAACGTAGCAAAAGTGATGTGATTTAAAACTAAAACGTATTGGTGCGGACATCGCCTGAGGCAGATCTGAATTATCCCAGAAAATATACGCAAGTGTTGGATTTCATTTAGTCCTCTTATAATAATTCATCTGATTAAATTGTCAGTTACTTTGATATCCTCTTTTTTTTTGTATGCTATCATTATCAGTCCATTTGCGTTAGATAATTGTATTGCTCTCTGTGCAATTTCTTGCAATTCTAGCTTGGTTGTGATCAGCAGCCTGGAGGATTAAGGTTGAGTATGCTCTGCTGACCTTTTAAAAGCTAGGCTGAATTTGAAAAGTTCAAAGAAAACCCGTTCGCCTGGAACATTGCACCTCAGGTAGCCAATCTTTGAACGCACCTCTGCTGTAAGTACTCGTTCTCTCACCACTGTCTCTTTTTATCCTCTCTTTTAAAGTGAAGACAAAAACAACACAGCTTGTCATGCTACTAAGAAACAACAAAGAAATGTAAACTCCTTTGTCCCGAAGATAGCGGCAGCGTTACAGCTTTACCGCTGCCTGGAGACTCCTTCCATTCGCTCTCTGTTCATCCAGAAAATGTCTTTTTAATCCATTTGTATATGGAGCGGCCGTACCAGTCCCCGCGAATGATCTGTTGCTATAGAAACAAAGTGTTGAAACGAGAGCATTAATATAAACCTGCACTACTGTCAGAGCTGCTGTTATAGGAAAGGAATCGACACATTCTGACCAATCAGGATCCAGAATTCAACAGCGCTGAGGTATGATCTTAAATGATCTAATACTTAGGCAGTCACATCACAACGGAATGCTGTTTTCTATACATGTTGGTAAACAAAAGCACCGCCTGATGGCGAAACTCGGACACGTGACGCAATTATTGGTGAATATAAAGACTACCGGGTTTTCACTCTGTCTGCAACAAGCACAAATAACAAAGTGGGGAAAACATCTTATGGCCATTTAAAAACTGTTCCACTTGTTAATAAATCATAATTACTAGATTGGACTATTCATATCCAGAAACGAAGAGTGTACTCTCGAGCTTTGTTTTGTTAGCTTGTTAGCAAGTATCCTGTTGCATATTCAGGATTGTAAAATAATGACAGTTCGTTCATTCGGAAAATTCATGGGTCGGTGAACGGCTTTCCATTTCCGAGACACGATTCTCCACAGTGTCTGTTTGCTGTACAGCGGAAAAAATTCCCGATTAGTGATGCGAAGGTTTAGTCCCTCTAGTCGTCTTACTCCTCGATCAGCCGTCTTTGGCTCCCGAGCGGCGAGTAGTCAAAGCCGTTGAGGTGGCGCAGGGACTTGCAGACGGGACAGGGGTACTCCGACAGACCCTCGATGTCCTCGAAGGCCATGTTGACGATGCGGACGGTGCAGGTCTCGCAGTACAGGTGGCCGCAGGAGAGGCGTCTGAGGCGAGCAGCGTAGGAGATGCAGCACTGGCAGTGAGGATGAAGGTCTGAGCCCGGAGACAGGCTGCCGGTCAGAGAGCTGCTCTCGATACTCGACGCCTGGCTCGAGCCCAGATTCATGGATGACCTGAGGATGGAAAAGTTTCATTTTTCTCACACGTTTACAGAGGAAATTAAAAGGCCTTCAGTGGTTTAATTTCATTCATGATTCAGTGTTAAAGAAAAGGAGAGCAGGGTTCAGAAGCAGGAACACCGTCCTGCTGGGTTTTTTCTTCGCCCCATCGTTAAACTCTTTATGTCTTATAAATCCAAACTGTACTATGGACCGAGACACCGGTGTTCCTGGTCACAAGGAAGCAGAGCTTGAGGAGCAGGAAACCAGAACACCATTTGGAAAACATTTAATGAAAAAGAATTAAAATTAACATTAATTTATTGATTTTGGGTATCATCGCACAACGCAAATTAGCTGGAGCCTTTTAGTCAAGACAAAGACATGATTGAGACAAAATAGGCCAAGAGGAGACGAGATCTAGACTAAAGTGAGTCCACCGCTGGGTGTAGAACTACAACTGGTTTTCAGTTCAGTAAAGTAAAGCTTGAAGACACATCGTGATCAAAAACAAAACCGTGACTCTCCTGTCTCAACTTGTACATCAGTGATAAACATCAACAATTTCACCATCTCCCAGAGCAAGAAACCTCCTACATCGGAGTAAACGGAAAGCACTACAGTCACTTTTGCAGGCTAGAAAGGCTGCCATATAAATGATCATTATAGTGTAGAGCACGAATTAGTGCAGCACTGAAAAGACGAGCGTTGAAAAAAATTCTGCTACTGCTAAGTGCCTTAGGTTGATGAGATTATTTTTTAAATGTACATGTGTAGAAGAGACAAGTCGAGAAGAAGAGCCACTCACACCGGAGAAGCATCCACACATTGTTTTAGCTGTAACAGATAACTGTGGTTTGTTTATTTCTTAGGGGTCCAAGCACCGAGTGGTGAGCTTTGTAAACAATATGGCCACCACATGCCAATCAGATCGACTGGGGTGAGATTTGTTTACTCCAACGGGTGTAACTCAGGAACGATCACATGGACTCACACGGCATTGTTAAGTACAAGTTTTCTAGAAGAGGTGTGCAACATTTGGGGCATGGCCATAGATAAGCGGAGGGGTTCTATTCAAATAGCTGTTTCACAGGAACTGAAATTCCAACTGGGCTGAAATTTGGTGAGCTGAACCTGTACATGGTGCTAATTTTGACCAGGTTCGTTCAAAAACATGGCCGCCATCAGATTTCAGCAGATATCTTTCACATGATTAGCGTTGAGCTGTCGTCACAAAACATGCTGAATACGTTCATCTACGGGATCTTCATAATTCTGGATTACTTGGGAAGGAATGAAATAAGACGCTTGTGAAGCTGCTTGGACCCCGCAGCTTGCAGATTTGTTTGTTAGTTAACTTCCTGTTCCTTGTGAGTGTGAGAGAGCCTTGTTCTATTTTAACCATTTTATTCTTATGCAGTTATTGTCAAAGGGAAAAGAAAATCTTAATTCTGAGTTTGAGTGTAAATAGTTTCCTCCTTTATCACCATGGAAACTGGTTAGTACAAAAAAAAAATAGGAGAAAGAGTCTGAGACGGACACCAGGGAATCAAGTAACCCAGTTCCACATGTGTCATGATGAACCTGCCTGCCTCTGTATCTGGACTTTCTCACGCGCTAGCCTACATGTCGGACCTGGTGTGAGATGCGAGTTGAAGCGCGCGCTCACCTCTGAGATGAAGCCGGGGTGCCTTTCAGACAGTCGAATCTGAGCGCGGAGAGAATCCTCCAAAACATGGCCATGCCTCTTTCTCTCATCACAGCGAGTAATCACTGGCTTCCCGATTGCAGCTCCAGCTGTTCCTGCATCCAGATGTGGGCTGACCTTCGCTTACAGAATGCGCGAGGAGAGAAAATCGGGTCGTCGCAAAATCAGTTCAGGGAGGCAGGGCGAGAAAATTCCGGATTCAACCTTGAGAGGCGCACAGATGACAGGACTCAGTACTGCCTCTCTCACTCACTCTCTCTCTCTCTCTCTCTCACTCACACACACACATACACGCACAAAGCTAAAATGTCAGATTCCAGTACGTACAGCCTAAAACACACGCCTGAAAAGTTTCTCTTTGTGTTCAAAGGCTCGAGCATCCACTGATCCTCTTCCTCCTCCTCCACAGATCCAAATATGATCACCCAAGAGTCTGCTTTAAAAAAAAAAAATCTCAATCTTCATCTAGCCTATGTGCTGGAGGATGCGTAACCATGGCAACCCCCGCGAGAACGCGTCCGCTGTCTGAATTACGCGCATTGAGACGCAGCCCAAACCATTTGCGCACGAGCCCCTCCATCCAGATCCGGCCTGAATCCGCAGCGCGCCCACGACTGGATTATATTTAGCTCCCTCTCTACAGTTTATAGAAACAGCAGGCGAGAAACCAGTTCCACGAGTGCAGCAAGAGTTCCGCGATCATTTCACAACAGTTCCGTCTGGCGCAAGAACTGAGACACCGCGACCTGAGACATGGCTTCACTTCCTCTCCTCTTACTGAGGAGTGTGTGTGCAGGCTGCGAGTGCTCTGCGTGTGTGTGTGTGTGAGTGAGAGAGAGAGTGCATTAGTGCTCTAGATACGTGTGTTAGAAGTGAAGTAAGTCATTAATTAGCTAATCATGTGTGTTAAAATGGCTGAGCAGAAAATGAGTGAGTTTCTATTCATATTTTCACCTCCTGAAGGAGGAAGTGCTCCAATTTCAGTTTTACACACATGCACATCAAAACGTTGGTCTTCATAAAGACTAACACTTCTGGCTTCTGATGATAAAACCTAGACACACACACACACACACACACACACACACACACACACACGGTGCAAAAGTAATAAAAATGCACACTCAGGATGGAGCCAAATAAATGTTTATTTGAGTAACAAAATGGTCCAATAATCACGTCGACTTCACGTGTGAATTACTCATGTTAAGTCTCGTGATTTCAGCATGCCCTGAAAGTGCGCGTGAATGCCGTTAACACGTGACCTCACACCTGAAGAAGAGTCTGTTCGTGTCCGAAAACCATCTTGTGACAAAAAAACAACTTATGGAAATAAAAACACGCACACTAGGCCGTGTGTGTGAACCTCACGTGAATTTTACATAACTTGTCTGTATCTCTGAATGGAAATGTTGTAAATATTCTCTTACCTTTCCTTGTTGCTCAGCTGGTACCATCAAGCGTACACCTAGTCTATCTTTTGTAGCATGTGGTGTAGCTTAGCGTGTACCTTAAATCAATTTAAAGGTCATTATATGCACACTTCCAGGTGAAAGATTCATGTTAGAGGTAAAAAAGGTAAGGGTACTAGTACCACCTCAGTGATGAGGACAGGAGCTGTTCGGTAGCCTGAGAGTGTAGATACAGAACTGAGCAAAAATGATATCAAGAAATTCTGTAAAGCAAAGAAGAGAACAGGCGTTCAGTGTGATCATTATCTGTAAAATGTGCATCAGTTCTCGGGGAGTTTTATTTTTTCCGTGGATGTTGGAGAACCACCTACTTACTGAGAATTCAACACACACACACACACACACTCTTTCCTGTTTCTGTTTGTGCAGTAAAACCAGAAGGGTATGGTTTTATCTGGAAGGTGATCTACTTTCTGTCCTCACATACAAACACACACTTCTCTCCAAGATGTTTGCACAGTAATGTTAATATTTACACACATGCAGCTGTGTAATAAGAAGCCTACACATGTCTATAACGTGTACAATCTCATATCTGCTCAGAAAAAAGCAGTACCTATCTGTACCTTTCTTTGGTACCTGGAAATGTGAATTTCTCATAAAAAAGATATGACGTACAGAAATGGAGCATAATTCCAATTTAGAGTAAAGATTTAATGCACATTTCCAGCTAGACACTAAAGGTACAAGTAAGAAAGAAAAGTACAGTTTAGTGCCCTTTCATGAGAGTGATTTTTTAAAAAAAAAGAAGTTAAAGTTGCAAAGAATGTATTAATCACTGAGCCATTTCTGTTATTGTTCTCAAAACTGTTCAATATGAGAGGGAGTTTATTAAAGCCCAGAGAAGCAGTGGCTCCAGTTCTGCAGTGGAAATGAATCATCATGTTTAATGTTAACTTTTGAGAATCACCGCTTATGCAATTCCTTTGAAGGGTGCCAATAATTCTGAACAACAACTGTGAACTTCCTACATTGTAAATGCCGTTAAATCATGTGTATAGAGAGTAATGAGAGGCTGTATAGCTTTATATTCCAACTTTAATTTATTGTCAAGTGTCAAATTAACATTATTTGCATGTTGCAGTGTGATTAGATGTAACAAAGAGCATTTTGATTAGAATAAATAACACACATGCTGCGCGTGCGCACAAACACACACACATACACACAAAATAAAAAAAAATGCATCGTGAATAAACAAGAAAAGAAACTTGAGAAACAGAGAAATGCAGAGGAACCAGTGATGAATCCTGTTTAGCAAGTTGTGACGCAATCTCTTCTCCTTAACATCCAATCACACAGCAATATGCAAATGAGTATGCTAATTTGTTTTAACTATTAGAATCAGAATTGTTACCAGAAACAAACTTTTTTGCTGCACATATCCAAAAACTGCACTAAAACACCGCAACGTTCCAGTTCTATTGATTCTATTAATTTAGGTTGCAGCACCACCTACTGATTGTCCTGAGAACTGCAACTGCTGCTTTCATTGTTCAAGATTTATGATCAGGTACTGCTTCCTAACGTTTCCTTTTTTCTCCTCTAGTTTAAATGATAGTAATTTGTTTAGAAAATATGAATTATTCCAGGTGAGCTTGTGAGTTTTCTCTCTTTCTTTCTTTCTTTCTATTACATTTAAGCCCAGACATGATGTGGAACATCTGTAAATACAGTTTTGATTGCTCCGATTTTATTTTGGTACAGAAAATCCCTGTATCAATCAGCCTGAAAATCCTCTGACAATCTAACTTAATAAACTTAATAACTCTGAAGAATCCAGTGGGTAACTGCAGAGTATTTATTCATTATTTAGTAATTACTGTAAATGTAGTTAAGGTTAAGTGATGTATGCAGATTTCTAGAGAAGCAGGACGTTTCAGAGAAAAGTTCTGCACAGTCAAAGCGTTTCTGAGGCTGTAGAAGGTAAAGCGTTTTTCTAAAACTTTGTGCACTTCAATTAACTTTTATTACCGCTACGTATATACTGTGTATTGTAGTGAGTTTCCAGTGAATCCAGTTTATCAGGTTATTAAACAGCTGCATACACAATAAGTAATAGCACTAAACAAGCCTGAAGAATGAAGACATGTGACTGTATCTGCATGTAAAAGTTTGTACACCCTTAGGACAAAATGAAGTAGACGTTAGATTTCACACATATTCCTTACTTGAAAAATGTTAAAATAGTACATGTTTAGATATACATACTTTAAACACACACACACACAAAGAAAACACTTTAATTGATATATCTGTTTTGTCTTCCGTCCAATGCTTTAGGTTCTGGAGGCCTCACTGTCTCATTTGAGGATATCAGTCATTTAATTTGTGTATAAAGCCTTATGAGGTCTTCATGTGAGGATGGTTGGGAAAAAAATCTGCTCCCAAATACATTCCTGATTAAAGACAGCTAGTTATCAGGAGCTAATAAACAGCAGCAATGATACACTAGATAGAGACTGAGAAGCTCAGAGTAAAACTCTGGATTTTGGACTGTTATCTCACTTGTGGGGTGTGTATACTTTTGCACTGAGCTGTAGATAGCCAGTGTGCTACACTTCTCTGGCATTTAATAATCTGGCAACTCAGAGGGTGTTGATTACAGGTCAGAGGAGATAATTATTGCATTCCTTGCCTCATTGTTGCTGATCTAAACACCAGATTTGTACGCATACAAATTGCTTCTAAAATCCAGACCATGTGATCCAGACCACATGATGATGTCAGGTGTGTGTGTGTGAGCGGCACAGCGGTGACATGCATGAAGCCTTATTTAAAACCCGGTCACATCATCTCACAGCCTGTTGCTAAGCAGTGCATGAGAGCAGCAGCAGGCTGGATCAGAGCCGAGGCAGGAATACGCAGCGTTCAGCTCCATGTCTCACCTGCTCAGGGTTAGAACAGCTGCCTGTCTCCTTAAAGCACAGAAAGATCTTTACTCAGGAACTCAGACCTGTTTTACTGAATCAGAGGTGGAAAAACTGATCAGGGTTAAATGTGTAAAAGACTTCATCACTAATCATTCAGAATTCAGTGAAAATATATGCAGCTTAATTCATATAAAAGTGCACAGAACTCAATCTTAACACATTATTGTTTTACCTGAGCCAGGTGTTAGTGTTGCAGGGTCGGGTTATCATATGTTATCATGATGTGTCACGGGTAAAGATCAGCCTGCATTTATATGCACTTGCCGAATTTCTTTTTATTATTCTGGTCATGCTGGAACATCTGAGAGAGGGCATGTTAGACAAAAAAAAAAAACCCAACAACCAATCAACCAACCAGAAAATAAAAATAAAAAACAATAAAATAAATGAATAACAACAACAACAATAATAATGATAATAATTATTATTGTTGTTATTATTATTATTATTGTTATTGTTATTATTATTATTATTATAAATGTTCATAATAGAAGTAGTATTGTTGTTGATGTTGAAATGGTGGTTTGGTTGAAAAAAATGATGTTGTTGATGTTGACAATGTTGTTGTTGTTGTTGTTGTTGTTGTTGTTATGTATGGCTTCTGTGATATCTCCATTGCCAATACTGCAATCACACCTAACTAACTCTACAGCATTTGGTGCAGGATAAAATTATGAACAGCTTTCTTATCATTTGCATGTTCTGTACATGTCCTTCCTAATCACAATCTCTCACCTGCATGCAAAGACGCTCATGTTCTCAGATGATGCTTATATTTTTGTCTCTCACTCTCTTTCTCTCTCTCTTTCTCTCCTCTAAATCATGTACCTCCTGTTAATCATCAGAAAGAAGGTTCTCCTTCAGCAGCGTGCTTTTTCTTTTTAGGAAAATATGATGTGCATTAGACACGACGCAGTAGCCCTGCATCAGCCTCCATGGCCAGTTATGCGCACGCGACGCACGCACACTACGCAGGGCGCATCATTAGTGTGCATGTGCGCAGATTGTGACACTGGTGACGTCGGAAAACACACACTACGCAGTATGCTAGTATGTTAGAATAACAGGACGTAACCATGGCTGCATGTGATAACACCTAGGCTAATGCTTCACATAACTGAGTAAGCTATTGTAGTATGGCAACATAAAAACACTCAGTTATAAATATCCACTTCTACAGAACAGGAACATGTGTAGAACATGCATGCTTTAATAATGATTATATAAACATGTAAAGGGGGAAAAGTGGTTGTGTATTTGTTACGCCTTTGATTCGTATCCCCCCCTGTTCTGTGTCGGAATGGTACAGTCCTACGCTGGACTAGAGGAGGGAGGAGGGAAGTCTCGCTGTAGTAGGGGAGCGCTGTTCTCCTGTTACACGGGGAAACTGAGGACCCTAGGCATTAAACACACCACAGATTTGGAAGAAAACACTTCATTTCCAAATAAATCAATCCTCAAGGAGAGATTAACAAGAAGACAAAAAGAAAAAATCCAGGTAAGTGTTAATGAGAGAGAGAGAGAGAGAGAGGATGGTTAATGAGCAGGATACATCCTATTGGTACCTATTACTGCTTTTATTTATTTTTTTTAAGAATAAAATTCCAATCTAGAAATGAGAAGTGTGCTATTCGATTCGATATGATTTTGGAAATAAAGAAAGGTCTATTAATAATCCCACCGATGATTATTCGGATCGAGGAGAAGAAGAAGAAGAAGAATTCTGCATTTGTAATTCATAGGCTCCGTTTCTTCCTAATTGCACTTCATTTCAAAGCTTTGTGTCAGACTGCTGTGCGTTTCCACAGCTTTGGGATGGAGGGATTAATGAAACAGGTTGTTTTATGGCATTAATGGTGAGCAGCCTGAGCCTCGCCCCTTCCTTCACCTTCGCGCTGGGGCACAATGTCGAGCCGAAAGCCCCAAACTGATGCTCTGTGGCGCGCGTGCGATCAGAACGGCGTTAGAACGCGCGCACAGAGCTGCATTTGCGCGTGCCATGCTGGAAAATGCGGCTTTTTTTTTCTCTTTTTTTCTTTTTTGGTTGGTTGGTCATGACGCGAGCAATGACCTTGCAGCAGAAGCAGAAATGATGAAGATGAAGAAGAAGATGGCAGGATGGATTTTTTTCCCCACTTGCATGCAAAAAGGAAGTATTTTGCAAAGAAATGTTGGTCATTTTGGTTTGCAGTTGTGTAGCCAAAGGACACATGACATCTCGAGCTGTAGAGATGCAGTCACGACACATTAACAGATTGGATTATGAATAACACGCCAATGGCTTTGCCTTCTTGCTGAAGTGGCCTAAATGAATGTATGTGAATAATGGTGGTGTTCAGGGTTCATGTCACAACATGATGAAATATCACATAGTGCTGAAAATGGGATTGCACAAAGCACACTGAACATCAACGGATTTGCACAAATCGACTACAAACCCACTGTACAGCTAGTTCCATTAGTAAGCTTATTTCTGAGAATGTTGTTCCCAATCTGAACGTACCATCTAATCACTATCTTGAAGATACATCTTAAGCTAGGTTTACACTGAATTACCAATTCTCTGATCGCGAGTTCTTGTTCGGATAATCGGTGACATTTTTTTGTGCCATTGGCATCCAGTTTATCGCCAATTAGAAACGAGTTCTGATTAAATCTCAGCGTGCGAGTTCATTTAAAATCCACCAATAGGAGGACGCCAAATTCATGAGACAGCAACAAATATGCTAGTGGCGAAACGCAAACAAAACATCCTAATGGACAGAAAAACATCCTTCACCTCAAGCACAGGGACTGAATTTCCGTGAGCCTGTTTTCGGCGAAAGAGGATTTCCGGATCATGCCGACTGATGACGTGAAGCGGGATCGAATAATCTGATGATTCTGTTACAGAATTTGGATGAGATATTATTAGGATCTGTTTTGTTCATGAAGGGAAGTCTGTGTGGTGGCGGCAGGGGATGCCAGGTCTGGAGCACAAAAAAAAAAAATCCAAATCATCTACCTATGAAAAACCACACAAAAAGTCACCTCAAACTAGTCCCAGAAATGTTGGCGTATATGACAGAACGATTATATCAACAAAAGAAATTTGTTTCGTATTTGGAAATAGAAAAGTAACATAAATATGTACTCTGTATTCTCGTTTCACGCTAGAGTGCTCTCTGCACGATGTGACAACGTTACATCAGTTCCTACTGCTGTAGAAATGTTTCTGTAAATGATGGACACACTGCCTGGACTCTCACTTTCCCTTTGCTTGCCTTAGCCCATGTTTGCTGAAATGGATTCAATTTAATCTCGATTTTTTGCTTGAAAACAAGAACAGCTAGGACTATTTTAGGACTAAACTAGCCCAAAAACTAGCAGACTTGCTGATTCCACCCAGAACCTAGTTCCAGAATCATCTTCTCAGCGACCTCAGTTCCAGCTTACAGGTTTCAAAATACGCAATTACTAAAGATTTTCATTACCCAGTTTGGAAGCAATGCCGATTTTCCCCAGATATGAACCCTGAAACACATTACACATGCTCCTACTGAGCACTTGTTCCAAACATTGATCTAATGGGCTCTTAGTGAGCAGAACCGTCCAGCCGTTCAGCAGCTTCATCTCCCTGCTTGTGCTCTTCTGGTCCACTGAACGGCTTCTGAGGTTTTCCTTTAATAATCTCGTGTTCATTTTGCTGAGATTTCTTTGTGTACTTTGTCTGTGCTGCTCGACCATGTAACCTTTAGAGGAACCCTCAGAGGAGCCATCAGCAGGCATTGAATGGTCGTGGAAAGCAGTTTTAAGTAACTCGGAGGCAGAAAGTGGGGTTTTTTTTTTTTGATCCATCGCATCCAGATAGATCCTGGAGATCACGTGACGCGCTTCCAGTCAGCTGTGTATTAAAGCTAATTCCGTCATGGTCTGGTTTTGCTCTCGGTTACGTCTGGAGACGTGATCATGAGCGGTTGAGCAGATCTGTGAGATTGGATTTGCAGGTAACCACATCAGATGGATATTATCAAAAACAGAACCTGGTGTTTTTTTAGAGGTGAGGTTAAATGCCATGTCTGTTACGCAGGTTCACTTTGAAATGAACGAGGATGAGGAAATTCTTTGCTGAAATGGCGCCACCGATTGCATTGTGGTTTTTTAGGGGTGTTGAGAATTGGACAGATTGATGCATTTTTCTTCTACAACCAAGCAATCCATTTCACGATCTCTTTGAGTTACAGAAAACTCAAAAAAGTGGGATCTTTCTAGTCTCATTGACCTTGACGTGACCTTTCGAGTGTATTTTCAGGTAACACAAATTGCTGGAGAGTTGATTTCATGCCTGCAAATTGCATTGTGCTTTGAAGACTGATGAAGCAATTGAATGTAGTTTGATTTAAAACAGATTTAAAAGCAGCTTTACAGAAATCCGCATGTAGATTTGGATCGCCAGTGAGCGAGCCGGAGGTGGCAGCGGTGAGTCCCGGGCTGAGCGCGGGACCATCTTTATGGTTACAGCAGCAGCTCTTCGGTACCAGTCTACAGCGTCCAGGTGAGATTATTCACTGAGGCTATTTTCGGGATGCTCAATCTTTTGGAGCAGGAAGTGAGTCTGGAGCACAGAAGCTCCAAGCAGAAGTAGAGCATTAAGATGAATCAGGCAGATCCTCAGGGTGAGGAGAGCCAAAGCAGTAGAAGTCTCTCTTTTTTGTAATAATCCCTGCGGTGGCTGCGAGGAAATGCTGTTCCTGTGGGCGAAACGCACTGCACCCGGAGTAAACAATCTCTACGCTGGAACGAGAGTCTCCACGCTGTCTGCCGCAGAGTCACGAAAACCTCGAGAAAACGTCGAGCTCGGAGCATTTGAAAGGTAGCGCAAGAGCTGGATGTCAGAGAAGCACTTACGGCAAACTGTCTCACCGCTGTTAAACATGGGTTATATACAGGTCTTCACAATGCTGTCGATTTCTTCAGTCATTTTAAACCGCACTGTTGTGCTGATTCCAGAAGAAATGTAGCAATTTGCAGGACTAAATGTGCGTGAAAATCAGTAGCCTGGGCACCAGGGATAAGCAGATTAGGTGTCCGGGCTATTAGCTGTTATTCATTTTCTCAGCAGATTAGCTGGTTCAGTAGACAGGAAGTCACCAGCGTTGTTTTCTTCTCGCGTTCAACAACCAGAGAAAGATAAAACCTTGCTCATTATTGACTTGGTGTGTGCGTGTGTGTGTGTGTGTGTGTGTGTGTGTGTGTGAAGAAACTGACTTTAGAGCTACTTGTTTCCTGAATCTCACCTCCCGCTGCACCACACACATCAGCGTCTATCACACCGATTAGCGAATTTCTAATGCGATTTTCTGAATCCAGTTTGAGGAAACAAGCGCGACGCCGTCACGTGAATCTCCAGCTTCTTATCCGCAGTCAGGATTGAGCGAACATAAAGGTGCTGCTATTTTTAATGTATGATTTTGAACTTGTATCTGAAACACAGATGATCTTTTTGGTGGACGTGATTATAGAAACATTCTTAGAAAAAATGATAATGACTATGACTCTCTTCTCATTCGCATCTACGTTAAAGCGCTGGCTAACTACACGCGTACGACACGCTTTAACTCGCAGAATCTCCCTTATGTTGGAATTTTTGAAAAGATAAATAACTATGTAAACATTAAGGTCAGTATTAGGGGCGGGGTTCGTGTTCATTTCCAACACAATTTAACCTTATCACGCTCTTTGACTCTGATTAATGCTCTCGTCTCGCTCGTAACTGCGCACGTTTCCTATTCATTTCGCTGTAGTTCCCGAGTCACTAATTTCTCGAGCCTTGAAAGCAGTTAAAAGCTTCATGTTTGTCTCACCAAGACTAGAATACAACTTGTTGTCATTTTAGTCTCGGAGCAATAAGGAGAAATTAAAGTGGTAGAAAATGTCCGGTCTTTGTTTTTATAACACAGGAAGGTGATTTCAGTCCCAGTCACGTTTCCTCCATCCTTTATGTCCGCCCCCACCTGTGCACACACACCTGCCGTCAGCAGGATCCCCGAACACGGCAAGCGCTTTTGTGCGTCTTTGTTTATATTGTAAATACCTGCCAGGAAGATAAGGTATATTTGGTATTCTAGCTTGTTATTCAGTTATTTATTGTAAAGCTTGAACTGTATTATTCACTACCTGATTCAGTGATATTAATAGGAACGGTGTGTAGTGTAGAAAGGACAAGGTGTTAATCAGCCCGCTTGTTAATCTGGTCAAAAATGTGTTCATTTGATCGAACTTTAAGAAAACGTACGAGCGCCTGAACCTGGTTAGATCCCATTTTATTACATGTAATCTTAAAACAGGAAATTGTTTACTAAATAAGATAGATGTGTAGGCTACATTCACGTCGCAGTTAAGCAAAACGCTACATTTTGTAGGCGTGGCACTAAAATTCCGTACGATGTTTCTGTTCCTCACTGAAACTCTGATTAAAGCAGACCGGCTGTCTTTCTTTGTGTCTCGTAAAATGAACTAAATTCTAAACTGCGTCTTTGCTTTCTGCTCACATGTCTAACCTGTGTGCCTTTGAGTTTTGATTGAACGCTCAGGAAATATCATTTCTTTTTTTGGTATACTTGCTTATAAACAGTAAACGTCATCTCTGGACTAGGCTTGGTGTTCTCCGTGATGCAGATGAAGTTCGGCGTACCTCTGATGATGAGGAGTTTGCTTGATGAAAATCGAGAGAATTGGAAAACATTTTCTCTTCCTGTTTTTCCACTTTGCAGCACCTCTACGACCACACAGGAGCCTCTTGCGCTCACACAGGCCTCTGAGCGGGATCTTTCCGGAAGGTGGGATGAAAAGCCCTCAGTAATCATTTAAAAGCTGAGCGCTAGCCTGGGTCAATAGAATATGCTGTGCACAATCAGCACAGGGGGTCGTCGGGGTCGGGGTGTTTCCGGGGGGTGTGGAGTTGATACGGTAGTCAGGGCGATGGAGCGGATGTGTCCATGGCGACAGCAATGATGAGAGACGAGTGGTGACTCGAGAAATGTCCTCTTTCCATGGAACCAGGCTGGATTTCACTTACTCAAGGTCTTTCTGAAACCTAGCGGAGGATCCGAATCAGACCATGGCGTATTTAGCGAAGGCTGCGCAGGTGCAGGTGCACAGCTTTGATGCACTACTCCGGCTTTAACCAAACAGACAGAAAAGTAAATTCTGATTTAGACTCGACAGCATGCACGTGTCGCACTGGAGGACTGGCTGTTATCTCCCGGGCGATGCGGCGCCATTTAGCCTTCGTAACTCGCTCCGTAACTTTCTTAACAACAAATCCAAGAAATTCAGAAATTGTATTAAAGCTTAAACAATGCTTCATTTTTGTGGCTCTTACCTGAGTATCAGGGTTGAATTGGGTTTGTTTTAGCATAGAATTCAAATACGCACTTAACCGGCAGGAACGCTAATTGCTCTCAGACACTACGGACGTTCTAATTTGGGCACCAGGGCTGAACTTTCAAAATGGCGTCATCAGTCAATATCAAGCTTTCACTGAATATAAAAAAAGAACTAAAAAGTCTCATCTTCCAGTGAGATTCAGGAAATTGAGATGATGCAACTTCCTGTCGTGCGTGTGAAATACCTCATGGGGGAGAATGTGCTCAGGTAACAGGGTTTTATAACGGATACTGGACGACTCGTGGGAAAGCATGAGCTATAACATGAGATGTTAAATGGCTTCATTTTTCATACACATATATTTGTATGTGTAATTATCGTGGGCCGTGAAAGACAAAAAGAGCTGCCGAGTGAGATCGTGCCTTCCTTTCTGTTCTATCCTCTGAACGAGTCCGGGCGCGAGACTTGCTTCATTCTGTATCTATTCAGACTGCAGACAAACAGCAAACAGCTCCCATTGTGCGTCGTTTGTAAAGCGGCATTGTTCCGTCTTCAGCGGCTCTTCATCTCGATCGGATTAAAGCGATAAGGCGACTAAAAATGCTAATGCGCCTAGTAATGATGTCACGACCTTTACTAATGCAAACTGCCTTTCATTAATTGCGAGCAGTATATATTATATTAGGATCAGATGAGTCAGTACGGTAGTAGGAACACACGGATATGAGTAGATTATTTTCTGTAGGTGCTCGCAGACGTGAACCGCTCTCACACGCAGCACGTTTTCCTGCGCAGTTGCTTGGATTCTTGTAGCTTCTTTAAAAAAAAAGCACAGTTTGCAGTCTGCTTTGCTTTGCCGTCAGTACTCGTGAAATATGTCCAGATGTCTCTAGATTTATGTCACACGGCATCACGTGGTATTGGATATTAGTAGGTAAAAAAAAGACACTGTTTACACTTTATCTATGAAATACTATACAAATCAAACATGTTTGATAACTAAAATCCGTATCAGCCGTTCCTTCTGGTCCTTGATTTCAAACAACGCATGTCTAGAACGTTTTTGGTAACTTAACAGGCATTATTACACTATTTTAAACTTGATAATGAACATTAAATGTTCTGTTGAAATAAACGCATCTGGCAAACAGCGACTGAGAGAATGGAAAATAGTTGTTGTTATTATAACATATACATTATAGATTATGGGATTATTTCGGACATCAGGTGAAAGACAAAAAACAAACAAGGCGGGAACAAACTCTAGCCGAGTCGCACACCTAGACAGTAAACGAGTGGGCTAGAATGGACAGGAACTATTTTAAGACACTAATAACCGGACAGGAGCTGTTATTAAAGTTAGCGGAGGCGTGACCTCTAAATCAGAAAAGAAATGATACGTACAGCTAATATTGTTTCCATGAACAAGAGCAATGTTACTTTTATTTCCTATTAAAATGTATACAAGTAGATGTGCAGTAATAAAACACTTAGTTATTATAAAATAATCAACAACAGTCGTGTGATGAAGAGGAGTCACTAACCACTTAAACAGCCTTGTTTTATTCCTCTTATATATCACAGCAACTTGCAGATGATTGTGATTTTTCTTATTTATTAAAGAATGCCGCATTGTGCGTTTATAGCTACATTAATGTAGTGGAACTGCAGAACAGGTTCGTTCCTGTCGGCTATTCACTGAAAAAGGTTTCATCCTTTTTGTGTTGAATGTTCCGATCCGCACTTCAGTTCAACACTCGAACTCAAGTGGCTTACTGCCGCAGGCCAGCGCGTCCTCTTATAATCATCCCAAATGTTCCGCAGCACCGGCGCTTCTCTCATCTGTGGAATAAACCGTGCCTTCGGAATGCAAGAGACGCAGATATCAAACGTAGGAGACTCCGTGGTCGCTTCATCACTTATGTTATAGCAGCTATAAATAGTCATTCCTTCACCAGCTTCTCTGTCTCGTGACGTTAACGAGACAAAAAGCACAGATTGTCGGGTTGCCAAGAAACGGCTGAGCATATTATATAACGATAGCGAATTAGAATGAGTTTATTAATATTAATACAAACCTATGATTGCAGCTGCACCACTACAGAAAATGAATCCACACTTCTGACCAATCAGAATCTAAAATGTGGTCCTTTTTGTCCCACATATGTTGATGACATTGAGCACTTTTGTAGGTCATTTGGAAGGAAGGAACATTAAAAGTGGTGCTGTAATTCGACTCCAAATCCAGCTGTGATGGAAGAGGAGGACTGAAGGATGATCTGGATGGAAGGTGGGCATCAGATGGTGTGTGTGGGTGTGTGATGTGGAGCTGATGGTGGGAGATGATAGCGTTCAGAGCGGGGACGCTGTGAGTCATCAAGGCTCCTAATATGACGCTGTCTAATGAAACTGCAGCTCCAAATGAACCTAGACATTATCATTCATTATCTGCGGGTTTATTCTTTCTTTCTTTCTTTCTTTCTTTCTTTTTTTTTAAATATCTAAAGCCACAAGCGTCGCCTTTTCTCTTTCTGGTTAATCGTCCACCCACACCTGAAATCTGGTGCAGCGGTGGAGTTTACCTCTGTTATCTCGGTGTGTGAGTGGCCGTGTACCGCCACATCTGCACCGGAAATCTGTAAATCCTGAATCTCCAACAGAAGGATTATCAGTCTGATTAGCTAGTTCAAAGTGAATGGCGTATCAGAGCAGGTTAAGCTCTTTGCCGTTTTTGGATTATCATGTTTGACATTTATGTGCTCAACGGAAGCCATTACATATTTCAATACCATGTAGCACGTGAAATGCAAATCTAATGGAAATGAATGAGTGGATTCTGATCAGCTCTGACCAACTAAATTTAGATTCCAGGCCATGTTACCCTTAGTGCATGGTACATATATATATATATATTCACCCACACACCCCTAACCCCCGCCTCTGAGCATGTATTAAAGCATACGGTGGCCCTCAGGCGCCTGTAGCGTACATTCAAGTACTTACATTCACACTCGCTTGCTTTTTCCGTGCTAAATAATAAGTACGATCCTCCATTTTACAAAATTTGGCTTCTCAGACTTATTATGCAGCTCGAGCAAACACTGATTCCTCTTCCTTCTTCTTCCTCGTCTTCCTTCCTTCTTCTTTGTCGTCCTTCCGGCGCTTCCTTCCAGGTTCACGCTGCGGCTTGTAAAACCGTGAAACGTGGAAGGCGCTCTCTAGAGGTTCGTCCGTTCTGGGCTACTGCTGCGGCGCAGCATGGCGGCTCTGTAGAGGCGGACCCGCTCCCTGTGTAGGTATAAAGGGCTCGTTCTAAACTTACAAAAACACAACGCTTCATAGTTACAGCTTATTATACACTAATGAAATCCCTAAGTGGATTATGGAATAAATACTCCATTTCTGCTAATAGACACCCTGAAAATCCTGCAAAGTGGACCAGTAAGTAATGCTGAAATGGGGTGAAAAATCAGTATAGTTTGTAATATTATTTACAAATAAAAACCATAAATGTCACAGATCATAATTCACTGCTCCGTTTTGCCTCTTAGTAGTATAACAGCTCTTTTTTTTTTTTCAATTTTTAAAATTCTTTTTAAAATTTTTTTTAGTTCAATTACAATTCTCCAGAAGATCTGAATTCAGAGCCATGTTTATTTGGTGAGCTGAGTTAAAACCTTTAGCACCGGGTTACGCATTCGACATCCCTGGTCTATTTTCTTGTCTTCTTATTGGATTTGGCGTGAGTACGCGCGACTAAATGGGAAATCTCCCCCTGGGTTTCATCCATCTGCCCAGCAAAATGACAAATTTCCTGCATGTGTTAAATTTAGCCCGGACTCCTTTGGTGTGGGTTTTGTGCTCTCATCCCTGGTTTATGATTTTTAACAAGCAGGCATTTTTTTGTATTTGCACACCATTTTCTCCCAATTTGCCAATTCCCACCTATCAGCTAGTTCTCCCCTGGCAGACGCCATCTACCAACCAGAGAGTGTGAGGGCTAACACCTGCTTCCTCCGAGACACGTGCGGCTCCCGCATGAGACTCGGCAGCTCTGAGTGAGAATGATCATTACAGCCATTTCAGAGTGACTCACAGCGGCTCAGTAACATTACGTTTTGGTGGATTTTTCTTTCAATAAAACCTTACATACTGCAGCTTTAAACGCGCCTTCACGCCTGTTCGTCCGTTTCCGAATGTCTGAATCATTTATGTAGCCTTGGCTCCGTGTCCTCCATGCCCGGGTGACTTTACTTTCACGCTTGGTAAAGGTTTGTTTGTCTTTTTTAATCACTTTTTTCCTGATTTATTTTTTCATTAAGAGTTTTCTGAGGATGTTTTCAGCCAGTCGTTTTTTTTGCTGTTTGATTTGTTTAATCATGTATGGAATGAAACCAAACCACATAGCCTGAAAAACATTACCACAGCTGTAGTAATAGTACTCCAGGACCAATGGGATTAAGAGAACCCTGTGTTATACGATCGCTATCCGTCTCCTACTTCTCCATGCCACATCGGGTATTCCCTGCTCGTCTGCTCCGTGGTGAGCTCCGCTGGGAATTATCAGCAGCATCCGTAGCTGACTGATACAGACGTTGGTGCAACGATGATCCCCTCACTCTGCTCTTTTGCATCCTGAAGTGTTGATGTCACGCTGCTCTTCTGTAGCCTCAGAGAAGCGCTGAATTCCCAGTGGCACCATCAATGCAGCTTCAAAAACATTCGATTACATAATTAAGTCTTTCATCAGCGCTAAACACGAGCTGGCGCTTACCCTCACCTAACACGATCGCTGTTTCACAATCGAGTCATTCCTAATGAGGCATGCAGGAGATGTGCTCTATCACTGCTACTGGACTGCAATCAGCCCCCATTTGTCCTCATCAGTGCTCGTTAATTGCACCAAGCGACTGGCTTCTATATCAGTAAACCTGAGGTTTGGGTCAGAAACGCTGCAATCTTTAGTTCTTCAGGATTGGAAAGTGCTTCAGAAAAGCCATCCTGTACCGTAGCAGAAGCTGTTTAACCTTATGACTGCACCGAATGGTCGCTGAACTCCTGCTTTTACTTAGCTGCACTGATGTGTTTCATTGAGTCTAATTGAAATGTAAGCGTTCCACTCAGAGGAAGAGTACTGCTCCCTGCTGAGTCATTAGCTAAGAGAATGTCAGGGCAGCGCTCACAAACGCAGCCCTCTCCCTCTGTACTGTCACACAGATGAAGCCGTTTAGACGAGCGCATTTTCAGAACAACGCACGTTTAAGGTTTAAGGTTTCGATCGATAACGATCAATAACGCATTTGGTTTCCGGATCAGTCGCTGGCTTGACTTTGCAGGACATTGAGGGAAATCAATTAGAGGATCTATTTGATCCTGATTAAATAGTCATCTTTTCCATGACAGTACATTCTCAATTTAATCAACACATCAAGAACAGATGAAAACATCATTTCCAACGTTCTTACAGTTACATTGAAAAATACTTATGTGCATAAGGCGTAGCGTTTAAGATATCTCTAATCCCAGTAAACAATTTACCTCCTGTAAAGAGCAAAGTGTGTGAGTAATGCATTTTTGCCCAAATTAGTTCTATAGCTTAGGCTCGTAATCTAATAACGTATAAATTCATTTACACACAAGTTGCCTCGTGATTTAGGTCTAATGTGGATTGAATACGTACATAAATCTAGCTATCTGCTAAAGTTATCTGCTTAACGTTTGCTTTCCTCAGTGATGTCCCTACTTTATGAGTTTGGAGTTGTGGTACAGTTGTGGTCAAAAGTTTACATACACTTGTAAAGAACATAATATCATGGCTCTCTTGAGTTTCCCGTTATTT